>OU426980.1:40358483-40555983 GCA_911387785.2 Aelia acuminata | reverse complement strand
CACACTCACACTCACACTCACACTCACACTCACACTCACACTCACACTCACACTCACACACACACACACACCCCAATTTCAGGTACATACGGTTTATAGTTTTTGAGCTAGTCTGTTCACTCTCATACACAGACCATTTTGCGGGACTTGGTTAATTGGACTCAGGGGACCCTAAAACGTGTATTTCCGTTGAAAACCGGAAGTCGAAATTTTTCATGATCACAATACTTCCACTTACTATATATTTCATATATAGGTAAGTGAAAGTAAAAATTGATTTTATCCGTTTTTTTGTTAATCCATTGAATTTTATCCTGAACCGATTGCAACGGATTAAATGGCAGCAACTGTAATATTTTAGAAATTGAATCGAAGAATACTATCAAATTGATCAACTAATGAGTGCCTTTCTGGCATGTACAGTGGGTCAAAAAAGTAATGGCACACTCAAATTTTTGTTGGTTTCATTGTGAAAAACTCAAAAAATTATTTTTTAAACATTTATATTTAATAAACAATTGAGAAAAATACATAATTGGAAAGGAAATATTGAAAAATTACATAAAAAAACAATCAATTTTAAAAAAAGTTCACTTTTAGACACTCAAAAAAGTATTGGCACACTATGAATTACACAATTGTGTGATGTTTTTAATTTAATGTTTTTTAAGAACTAATATTTGGTCATCATTCCGTCGGCATCTATAATAGCTTGAAGTCTTCTCGGCATTGATGCAACAAGATTTTGGGTTACTTCTTGACCGATTTTACGCCATTCTTCACCCAAAGTTTCTTTTAACATATTTTTTGAAGAAATTTTATTTTTCTTTACTTTCTGGTCCAACAGAGACCATAGGTGTTCTATGGGATTTATGTCCGGAGATTGTGGTGGTGTTTTTAATTGCCTGGGAACATTGTAGAGCATCCACTCTTTTGTTTTCTTTGCTGTGTGTTTGAGGTCGTTGTCATGCTGAAATATATATGTCTCCTTGATCCCCAATTTTTCAGCACTGGTTTTCAAGCTATGGCGCAAAATGTCGACATATTTTTCGGCATTCATAATATTTTCAATGAAGGTCAAATTATCTGTACCGTTCCACGACATGCATCCCCAAACAAGAAAACCTCCACCCCCATGTTTCACAGTGGGCCTCACATGTCGAGCTTGGAATTCGGTATTGGGTTTTCGCCAAACATACTTGCGGCCATCAGAACCGAAAATATTAAATTTGCTCTCATCTGAAAAAATTACATTTTTCCAGAACTCTAGGTCGTTGTTAATGTAATTTTTAGCAAACTCAAGCCTTTTTTGGCTGTTGACCTCCGAAATAAACGGTTTTCTCCGTTGGACCCTGCCATAATAATTAAATTTATGAATGACATTTCTTACTGTCTGTAAATAGAAGGTGCTGTTAGAAGTTGTTGCGACCTCTTGTGCTATCATGGCTGCTGATGAAGTTGGATCTCGCTCAACAATCCGGCGTATGCTCCTTTGTTCCCTTTCATTGAATTTCGTTGGTCGTCCAGAACGAGGTTTGTTTAAAACCGAACCCGTCTTAATATACTTCTTTACGATATTTCTAACTGAACTAAAACTTAATTTCTAGCCTGTTCGCTATTTGTCGGAAGCTAAGTCCTTTTAAATATAATTTAATTATTCTATTTTTGAAAATAACGCAATACTCTCCAGTTTTGGCCATGTTGCTAGGGCAAAGATAGAAGAAAAGACTGCATCTTAATGTTGATATAGAATTAGTGTCAATCTTCATTTATAATCTATTGAAAGAAAAGGGATTTATTTGTTTTGACTGTAGCTAATAGTAAACATTTAAAACTGTGCCAATACTTTTTTGACCATCAAAATTTAATCTTTTATGTTTACTTTAAATTCATTATTTGAATTCCAAACATTCATCATTTCTAAAATCTAATTTTAAAGAGCCTCTTTTAAATTAAATGTTATTTCTGGAAAATGTCTTAATCCTACTGAGATTTGTGCAAAAAGTGGGGTGTGCCAATACTTTTTTGACCCACTGTGTATATGTATAAATTTGTGTGTGTATATATTAAATGCAATGTCAGTCCATTTAAGAAATTCATAAAACCCTTTTTTTACTTAGATCTATATTTTAATATTCTTTATGATTAATGTTTTGAATTTTTTTTTTTTTTTTTGCACCCTTTTAGGAGTGTATATCTATTTTTTAGTTATATGGGATGAGTGATTTTGTTATAATACTAAATTTGTATTTTTCTGAAACTTATTTAAAGTAGTTTGTTTTCTATTTACCGAATTTAATTATTGCTTTCTTATTCATTTTTTTTTTTTTTTTTTTTTGTATTTATGATAGAGAATTTTATTATATGTTATATAGATAGTTAGTTATTTGTAATAATTATTAAATAAATTTCATCTGAAGAGAAATAATTGGCCATTGCCAGGAATCGAACCCGGGTCTTGCATCACCTTTGCAGCACTCTTTTGGTTCTTTGATTTATATCGATAGCTACCATTGAGCTAATTGGGTCCTATCCCAGCTCTATTAAAGATAAAAGGTTGACATGGCTGGGATATGGCCCACTTTTAGCTCAATGGTGAAAAGCACTGCAACGGTGGTGTAGGGACACCAGCTCGATTCCTGGCTGTGGCCAACCTTTTCTCTTCTGATACAAATTATTTGAGAATTTTATTATATTTATGGACTGACTGTATCATAATTTTATAAAAGGAGAAAATAAATAAAAGATGTAAATTAAATTAGTTTCTTGTCTGATTTCACATTATCAAGTCATCTCTTTTTGTTCTTAATTTTATCTTTATCCTCATTATCAAAGTTTAGCTTGTTTTACTAAGGACCTGAAATAGAGGGAGGCAAAAGCGACACTTGCCACTGGTTGAGGAAAAAAGGGAAGAGCTAATTTCGAAATCAAGTTTATTTTTAGATTTACATGAATATTCTCATGGCATTATCTTGCTTGGAACACCTATTCCAGCCCTTACCTGGGGTTAAGCAAGAGAGAAATCCAAACCAAAAACCTCAAGCTATCAACACTCAATGAGGGTGCACTAAACTTAACCCGCAACTAAATGGCAGTAGAACGTTATTGACCTATAAAAACTAGATATCAGTGCATATTATGCACATAGCTGTAGACAAGACTTGTTAATCTTGATAGAATCCAGCCAGAGGCATTTCGTTTATAAATAGAGGAGAAGAAAAATGTTATATACATATTTATATTCTTTATCATTTTTTTGTTCTCAATCCAAGGAACCCTGTGTGGTTGAACAGTTAAAGCCTTTAAACAATTTCCCTCAATTGGCTAAAGTAATTTCTTTTCGAGGAAATCGATTGTTCTTAACTCTAAATTCATACTGATCAAAAGCAGGAAACAATAATTAAAAGTATATTTATATACATGCTTAATACACACATTAAACTGAGGGATGAGCGACGCCTTAAGGTCTTTAAAAATAAAGTACTGCGTAGTATACTTGGGCCGAAGTAATAATAAGTATAAGTAATCCCCGAAGGGATGATTCAACAGGAGAATTTAGATGGCTACACAATGCAGATTTGCGTGGACTGCATCCGGTAAATGTAAGTTATATCGCCGGTTAAAGTGGGCGTGTAAAATTTCGTGTCTTAGTTGCGAACGAATACCTACAAAAATGGTTTGCCGACTGGAAAACGTCCGAGGGGAAGGCCAAGGTGGGAGGATTCGGTGAGGGCTGAGTTGGGAGCTTGTGGGGTTGGGATTGGACGGGGGAAGTGGATGGATGTGTGTAGGGAGCGATTGGTGGTGTCGGCATCGGGCCTTCGGGTTCGTTAAGTCTTAAATCTTATTCTTAACTTCAGTTCTGTCGAAACATTTCTACCCGCTAATCCTCTTACTAACTTAAGTAAAAATAATTCAAAAACAATATTAGGTTTTTTACAGGCCCACTCACAATTGCCTCTTAATCTGTACAGTTTATGAATAAAACTGTATAGCTCCATCACGCCCCTGCTTTTAGAAAAATTTCGAGGTATTAAGAATAAATTATTTCTTAAGGAAAAATAATCGTCCTTTTTTACCTGAGCATAGATATTCCTTTTTTCTGGAGGTAATCAAATGGATGTAATAAATTCATCCCTGTCCAATTGAAAATAATACACTTTAGAAATGGGTATAAGAATCTTTTTGTTATTAGAAAGTAGTTCATTGAACGTTTTAAAGATGGCAAGGGTGTAAGCGCCAAACACACTTCAACCTTATAAGTCATACAATGTCTGGAAAAAATTTCTAAGGAACTTAAATACTTTTGCATTTCCATGCTTCATATAAATTAATCGTGTTATATCTGATAAAAAACACGTTTAAACAACGATTTTTTCGTTGAAACTTTGTTGTACATATGAGCCTTTTAGTTGACAGTACGACTAAATCCTATTTTAACATTTTTCAGGAAAGCATTTTTAATAGTATTTTGCTTTGGAAAAACTCGTACCTTTTTATTTGTTAATACTCGTAGTATGACAGAATTATTAAAACACGACTGTTTACTAAAGTACACATAGGAAATAAAAAGGGACGAATTTTCCAAAGAGACATATTAGTTAAAGAGCTTTCATGCTAAATGCTGGATTTGGAGATAGTCATTTTGTCAATTATTAGATTCATATTCGAGTCTGCAGCTGGGAAAGGAATCCTTTAAAAGAAAAAACAAAACAATTTGAGGGTACTAGGAAATTCGCATTCTGTTAATCAAGAAGTCAGTCTTATTTTACTCTTCCTTTCAAAAAGAAAAGGACTTAGGATGGTCAAGATCGTGGGAATTTGGCTCAATTAAACCTGTTCACTGCTTATGTTTATGGAAAGATTTCATTGCCACTTATTTGGGAGAGGTTGTGCCACCACAATTTAAGGTGCATTATACTAAATCATTATTTAGCATTTACATTTAAAATGTTTCTAAAGATGTGAATGATCATTAATTAATATATAATAATCACATATATTTGTTATTTCATTTGCTATTACAATTAAGAAATGTTTCGGGAAAAAACAGTATTTGTGAACTCTTACTGTATGAGATGTAAAAATTGGCTTTTTCATAATCTTTTCTGTTTAGAAGAGGTATACTGTGAACTACAGTTGAACGGTTCCGTCTGAATCCGCATTTATAGCTTCCGATAATTTCCTCGGCGTATTTAGTGACTCGATTTGTCAGGATTAACATACAGCCAGTGCAGAAAGTATTCGAACACTAATGAAAATTATTTTTGTATGTGTAATTGTGACTTTAAAATGGTTAATTTGTGGGAAAAATGTAACTGTCTACAAAAAAAAAAAAAAAAAAAAAAAACCTCTAATTAAACACTTTAGAATTACATTTACAACTTTTTAATTAACACGTTAACACAATCATTTTTATAAAATTTCAAAAACATGCGGAAAAACTTCACACACAAAGTATTCGAACAGTCGAGAAATAATTATTTTTTTGGAGCTTAATACTTTGTCGGCGTTCCTTTTGCGTTAATAACAGCTTTTAAGCGTCTTGTTATGGATAACACCAGGTTTTCTAAAAACAAAATCGGTATTCTGTCCCACTCTTCCCAAAGGAAAGTTTTTAATTCTTGTAGGCTGGTAGGTTGACGTCCTGTCATTCTTCTCTTTAAGTAGTCCCACAAATGTCCGATAGGATTTAAGTCCGGACTTTGGGGGGGGGGGGGGGATGTCGTCATATATTTTGGAACTTTGTAAAGTAACCACAACCTGGTTTTCCAAGCGGTATGCTTGGGGCCATTGTCCTGGGTAAATATGTAATTATTTCCCAAACCCATTTTCTCGACACTTGGTGCTAAATTTTCCTTTAAAATTTTAACATACCTTGCATGGTTCATTATACCATCTATGAACAATAATTTACCCACTCCACGGACATTCATGCAGCCCCAAACGATAAGGGAACCACCTCCGTACTTAACGGTTGGAACTAAATTTTTTGGATCCATTGAACAGTTTTTTCCCTCCATATTTTTTGGCGATTTCTCTTAGAAAACACTTTGAATTTGCATTCTTCACTAAAACTGACTCGTTTCCAGAACTCTGGAGGTTGGTTGCACTGTTCTTTTGCATAAATTTCCCTCTTCACCCTATTCGTTTGTGAAATAAAGCATTTTTTACGTGCTGTTCGCCCATGAAACCCAAAATCTCTTAAATAACTTCGCAATGTACTGGCCGAAATATTAATATTCTTCGTTTTAGCTAATTCCATTGCCGATTCCGAAGCGCTTAATCTAGGATTTACCTTAATTTGCCTGGTCATCATCTTTCGTTCACTTCTGTGAGCAGCTTAGGCCGACCACTGCGAGGTTGAGATTGATATGACTTAGTTTTTCCAAATGGATTAATAATGTCTGAAACCGTTACATGGCACCTATTTAATAGTTTGGCGATTTCGCGCAATGATTTACACGGGTTATGCAAAGTTACTATAATTTTTCTTTCTTCGGGGATTGTCTCTCTCGATTTACATCCCATCTTGAGCGAACTAACACTGAGTAATGGAAAGAAGACTTTATAATATACTAGTGGTACAGAAAGGATTATCGCGATAAACAAGTAAGTTTTGGTTCAAATACTCCTACTCTTCGAATACTTTTTGCTTTTTCGTCTCAAACAGAATTCCCTTATATATAACTCTAATTTCCCATTTGATTTTTTTTTTTTTTTTTTGGGGGGGGGTAATAAATCCAGTTTTCACCTATTTAGGCATAAATAAAGGTAATATGGTAAACCGTACAGTTATTGGCACCCTTAAGACTACATTTCTGTGGTTAAATTTAAAAAAATACTTTTTATAAAGGAAACAAATTGAAACTTCCTATAGGTCATCTTCATCTATCCTCATAAAGACTCAAGAGGTTTTTCAAAAGTTTTACCATATGGCAATATTTATTGTTAAAAGTGCCAAATCTAGTTATTGGCACCCTGTGGATTTAATTGTGAAATCTTCCCTATGGTTAGTTTGTTAAAGTCTTACTTTATAGATGACTTAAAGGACCCTTTAAACATTAGACTCATGTATATCTTGTAATAAAATTAGGACTTGTTAACCTATTTCTTTAAGTTAAAGTTGGGGTGCCAGTAACTGTACTGAGTGCCAATAACTGTATGGTTTACCCTATGTAAGTTAAATTAAAATATTCAGAACATAATCTATAAAAACAATTAAAAATAAAATATTACTCAGTCTGTTCGAATACTTTCTGCACTGACTGTAAATTTTTTATAACAGATCGGAGATAGTGAGATCCTACGCATGTTATTAATATCAGTCCGCGACCCCTTCTTGTGAATCGGAATATGTATAGACGGGGATTTTCTCATGCTCCCAGATCTTTTTAATCAAAAGATGTATTTTGGAAATCCCAGCTTCTTCACATGCTTTGATTAGTTCGCTAGGAATATTATTGGTCCCCGCTGCTTCATAAGATTTTAACTTTCCTAAAACTATTTCGACTTTCTGAGTTTATTTAAATCACAAGAAACGAGTATAAGGTTCTTCTAATAATGGTTCAGCATCAGTTGTAATTGAAGTCTAGCAATACTTCATTATGGGTTATTGCAGTTACAGGCTTAACCTAGAATGTGAAGCAGGTATAAATTATAAAATTAAATCTAACCACCAGATGAGAGATATAAAGATTCGGGTAAAACTTGCTAGCTGTGGTGCGACATTCAGAGTTCAGCATCCAGTAAGATGTCCCGCTAAAAATTCTACTGGATTTTTATGTCGTAAAACATGTCATTGGAGGCCATTCTGTCGTAAGAGGAGTGAGATCGACCAATTAGAAGACGTTCTTTTTTTCATAAATTCCACTTCGTCGAGCACTCCCAAGGTCGAAGTTCTATTTTACACTAATTTTCAAGTTGTCGGAAAGGGTTTTAGATTTAAAATTGATCCGGGAGCTGATGTATGTGTTTGCGGTCCACTAATGGTTCTACTATATGAAGTTAAAGATTCATCACATAAATAAAACTCTTACCGGTTATTTTTACATAATCAAAATATAATTTAGGATTCCAATACATCTTGGACGCCTCTGTTTTTAGCAAGTGATTCTAAATTTTTTTATTTTTATTTTTTAGAATTCCTTTAATATGTATATTAGGAATAGAGTTGGCTTGAAATTCTATCAATGTTCCAATATGTGTGTTTCGAAATGTAGTTGACTGAACTTAGCAATGTACTGTTTTTACTACATGGTAACTTACTATATTAATTTTTTTTATTTGAATCAAGACATTCTTACGGATATGTTTCAATAGTAACAATACCAAAACTTTTAATTACTAAATTATGATAAGTTCATACAACCGCCTTATCTTTGTGTACTTAGCTCTTTGCCGAAGACTACGCGCCATTTAAGTAGATCTCAGTTTGTTACATGCTTGTGTCTGGAGAGGGAAGTCTTATGGGTCCATTTCATTATTATGTTACAGTTTATTATAAATTGTTATTGTTGATGACGATTTAAGTTTTAGAGTACGTTCCACATTTCAAATGTATTTTTATTTTACAGTACTGAAATTCTACTCTACTTTGTATGGTATGTGATATTTTAGTTTTCTCAAATTTACAATCAACACCCGGTCTAATTTTGGTTTTTTATTATTCTATTTGAGGTCTAAGTTTTTAAGATTCCAATGAAACTAACTTTTCCCTATCTTTTTAATATTTGAATTACCTAATCTTGCTTCTATGTTTCAGTCATTTGATAATGATTGTCAATACACTTCACTAAGTTTTTAAATGTATTATCTCTTTATACAGTTGAAGGTTGTGGGAATTCAAGTTTTAGAGGTAGGGTACTACTAGTTATTAGATAAGCAAAACATTTATTCCTTTAACTTATTTAATTCCCTACTGTGATTATGCCAATCACTATTAATATTAAAATATTTTTACTGTCTAAGACATGGTTATTAAAAAATAAATTTGAATTTTATTTAATATTATTGAAACAATTAAGAAAAATTATTTAAATTTGCTATCATTCCAAAAATTTTATCTTTCTATTTTGACCTTTTTATCAAGTTCTGGTATTATTACTGCTATGTTACTTCTGGGCTTGGTCAACAGCACCATTTAGTGTGGCCCTGGTCTCAACTGAAAAGAACCTTTTTTGGGATTAATTTCTCCCTGAAGAGTGAGAGGGAGTCAAAAAGTGGGATTTAATAAAACTAATCCAGGCCCCTTTCAAGGACACAATGGGAGCTCGCTTAAATTTATACTACCTGTCAAAGTTGTGTATAAATATGAGACCATGAAAGGGGGATAGAATATTAGGGATCGATGCCCTCTGAAATAATAAAAAGAAAAATAGACATATATTTTTCTATTATCGTGTTTATGCTTATAAATTTGTAAATAATCTTATTGTTTTTGTAAATAATTAAGTGTTCTGTTTATATGTTTTTTGGTAAAGCTTCTGCTATGCTACTGCTGGGTGTGGCCTATTATAACAGGTTGTTACCGTGATATAAGGGAACTCCTATGGCATCTTTCACTTTAAAATGACCTTGATTAGCTTTATTAGATCCTAGCTTTACATTCCCGCTCACTCTTCAGAGAGAATTCTGTGGAGATCGGGCCTTACTGTGAAAGGCGTCTGTCTTACTGAATGGCACCCGAGCCTCTATTTAGAATTTCTACCAAATAAACTCCTAACGGGTCTTTTTCAGTTGAGACCAGGCCTATTTTTTTTAAAAACGTCTAACGATTTTGATCAAACTTGGTATTTGATGTATGTTTATGCCCACGATGTGACAGCCAAAATTTAATTAAGCGTATTATGAAAATAAATACAAATAGATCAAGGTATAACTATTAAACAAAAATTTGCTTTAAATTAATTTAATATTTATTTTCTTTTTCAAAGATACTTTTTGGTTTATATAATTCAGATTTCAGATAGTTAAATTGTAGTAAACTTCTTGGCTGCCAGTAAGCAACATGAAATATAAATATATTAAATTTTTTCAATTTACTTTCAATAGTAGTACATCTATTAACAGTTGTTGGAATTATCCGTACATCCATAAACAGTTATTGGAATGATAATCATTTTATAATGGAAAGAAAAACAAAAATTACGGTAATTATTAAAACACAATTGATTCTGCCTATGCTGATTTGAATTCTAAATCCAAATACACCTCATATATTTCATTAAACTACACCTCATTTAAGCACAACAGGAGCTTAAGTTATGGAGAAATTTTTTAGCTTTAGGAAATAATATATGTGCAGATATTTTCATAATTTATACAGTTTTATTCCAAAAGTACTTAACTGGGTCTTAATGTGCTGATCGTAATTGATCTAACTCAATTTGTTCCACCTTGATCTATCAAATCACTGTGTAACTATGAATCAGTATAGATCGATTGTATTGATTTTGTTCTGCAGTCGACTCCCGCTTATCTGTCCTCTGATAATTGCCATTTAAGAGTTAATTAAAAACCGTTAATTAGGAGGGTATAAAAAAAAAAAAAAAAAAAAAGTAAAGTCCAATATTATTATAACTTCTATATTGCAGTGAAACAAAGTACAATCTTATTTATAAAGGTTATATAAATTTTAATTTAACAAGATAATATATTTGGCCTATTCAATTTAACTATTTATGAAAATTTCTACTAATGAGCTTCCCAGTTTTTCACTTTTTTTTTTACACACCTTAATATCATCTCGTCAGTCACACGAAGTTTTTTCGTCTTCACTTCTTTTTACTTTCACTTACCTATATATGAAATATATAGTAAGGGAAAGTATTGCGATCGTGAACAATTTCGACTTCTGGTTTTCAACAGAAATACATGTTTTGGTGTCCCCTGAGTCCAAACAACCAAGTCCCGCGAAATGGTCTGTGTATGAGAGTGAACAGACTAGCTCAAAAACTATAAACCGTATGTACCTGAAATTGGGTATTTAGTGTATAAATATGCCCACGATTTGACAGCAAAAATTTCATCAAAATTGGTCAAATGTAGGGGGTACTTTATTTAATGAAATTTTTCTCATTTTTATAGGTTTTTTTTTTTTTAGATTTTCTCAAACTGGCTCTTAACGATTTTGATCAAAATGGGTATTTGATGTATGTATATGCCCGCGATGTGACAGCTAAAATTTCATCATAATTGGTCCAACGGAGGGGGCACTTTATCTAATAAATTTTGGCTAATTTTCATGTTTTTTTTTGTTTTTGTTTTTTTCCCCTCAAACAAAAATGGCTCTAACGATTTTGATCAAAATAGGTATTTGATGTTTGTATATGCCCGCAATAACAGCCAAAATTTCACTTCCCATATTATCACTGATGAAAATTAAAACTTTTATTTAACAATAAAAAAAAATTATTTTACTTTAGAGAGTAAATATGTGATGCTCAAATTATTTAAAGCATTTAAGGTGTGTAAAAATATTGTATAAGATAATCTTTAATTAATTATATTTTAGTTTAGAAACTTTAGTTCCATAATAGATTCCTGAATGCAATATAAAGTGATTTTAAAGAAAAAGTAATTTTTCTCGATTTCCAGAAAGGCATAAGAGACAAAAATTACGAGAAATAGATACATCTTCTATCGATTCACCTTCACGATATATTTAAAAAAAGCAACTTGCTGTAAAAAATAAGCAAGCAGTAAAAAAACTCGACTGGTTATGAAATTAGGTCCCTTATAAAAAGAAATAAGCAATAATGAATCGAAAAGTTTTGCAATAAAGACACTCTATAACTTATAGAGATATACAAATATAAGCATATAAATGTGTGAAGTTGAGGAATAGCGTTTACATATTATCGACACATGTCAATTTCTAATCTAAGTAAGTTCGTAAGTGAAAGTAGCATAGCACCAGATTTTTTAATTTTTCTGTGAAATGAATAGAGGATAAGGCTTTTGTTTCAAGTCAATTTTACTTTGAAGATATTTGTTTTACTTGGGGCTGGTAATTTGTAGAAAAAAAAAAAAAAAAAAAAAAAAAAAAAAAAAAAAAAAAAAAAAAAAAAAAAAACTTTTTGCCTAATTTCAATCTATTTAAAATCTATTGATCCGCTACACAATAATAATTTAAGTAAAATTTATGACCAGTGGTTGAGAAATCCACAAAGTTATAAGTTCTTTTAAGGATGCTAAAACTGTTTTTTTTTCCTTTTACTGTGTCCGTCTGTTAAGTGGGAGTGTACTGTAATTACTAAATGTTAGAGTGCAATTTTCTAAGGCTAGATCAAATTCCAATTCCAATGAAACAACATATATTGCCCCTAAGCACAACAGGACGTTACATTTGCTGTAACGTAACAGAACAATAAGTAGTTGACCACGTGGGGCAGAGGGGCCTAAACCCTGTCTTACCTCAAAAATGGTAGGTTTTAGGGTTTTAAAACACTACAAACCTCAGTTTAGTTCCAAAAGAACTTTACCATGTCTTAATGTTCGTATCACAGTTTATAAAACCAAATTTTATCCGCTTCCTCCATTGAATCAATGTGTTTAGATCAATTTTATTAATTTTTGACCGAATAACGAATTCTGAGAATGCTCTGTGAAATTCTGAATCCAAAGATAACACATTCATGGCATTTCAGCTCGACATGACCTTATATTTCATGCAAAGCCAATTTCGAGGCTGTGTGAAATAATTTCTATCCTGTAGTTGTTAAACTTATTCAAATAGCGTATAGACAGGGGTTAAATGCATGCATGGGTGGGTGGGTGCGTGCTTGCATCTTAAAACTAAAGAACTTAAACAACCTGTTCAATTTAGTTTTAAAATGGAAAACAAAACGAATTATTTAGAGAGAAGATAAGAGAGAAGGTGCGAAGTTGTAAGAAAAGTGTGCTTAAAATTTTAATGGATCGGAAAGAAACATATGTTCATTCGTAATGCCTAAAAGGTATGTTTCAAAAAGCACCTAAAATACATTGAAAACTCTTTTCCATGTGCAGTACGCCTTTACCAATTACTCATTTTTTTCATGTAAAGGCGTATTGTGCATGTGAAAGAGTTGTCTGCATGTTTAAGAGCTTGTTGGGACATGCTTGAACTATTGAATTCAATAAAGAAATATTGACTGCTTAACCTGTAAAGAAAACAAGATTGTCTTGGTTTTCTGAAAAATACTTAAATGTTCCAAAATTTGAAAATTTAGTTGCAATTTATTATCGGTAGTTATAATGGAACCCCCTCTATATACAATATAATTCCTATATACAATATAGTGTCGATAAACTCAATTTTTCAGTTTAAAACTAGATTTTTGTCTTTTATTTTTTAATTCCCTAAAAAAACTTTTATGTAAACAAATTAAACTAATCCCCTCTGAGTACAGATTCCCATGAGTAAGTGGCTAATGTACGTCATTTTAAAAAAAATTATGACTTTTTAGTCAAAGAAAGGAGAATGATAAGTGAAAGTCTTGTGATGTGTGCACCGCAACAGATTTGTTTTTTTACCATGTAAAAAATTTATGTTACTTTGTGAGAATACTAGCATTGGTAGTAAAAGAAGTGTGATGGATGAACTAGCCCTATTTTTTAGATGAATCTTTGTTAACTCTTCTTTCAAAGCATGTTAATTGATTTTAATTAAATGGATTTTCTAATTTATATCTATTTTTTCCAGGTAGCAGTTGATTTTTCCAAAATGATTAGGTGCTGCAACTAAATAAAATCATCAGTTAGTCTTAGTTTTTATTCCATGTATATTTATATTTATTAATTTTTATGTAACTTATATCTGTACATATATTGTTATATATTCTGATATTTTTAAAATGCGTAAAAAGTCAAAGAATAATTCGGGTAAAAAAAAAAATGTGCAGAGTAATGCTAAAAAGAGAAGAAAAGCAGCAGAAGAAGATGTTTCTCAATTGCCAATAGAAGATTCTCCTTCTCTACTACCTACAGAGAATTCACCTCAATTATTATCAGAAGCTCCTTCCACTAGCCAAAATACCACTGAAAAAGCTATTAAACTTCTTGAACCTGATGAGTTGATTAAGATAAATCAAAAAGTGAACTTACTTCTAGACAAGTGTTTCCAGAATAAATCAGAAATAGTTGTGAATCGTCGGGTACTTGAGGATATAGTATCAGATACATTAGGACAATTTTACTCGGAGGATGATAAATTTAAGAACATAACAGAGACAAAGCATCTAACTGAAAGGTGTAAAACACTTCAAACTGAACAGATTAAGCTGAACAGACAACGATATGCACTGAAAAAACAAGTTGAAGATGCAAAACATATAATTAAGAAGATGATTGATGAAAAGAATTTATTTAATCGTGGTATTATCAGAAGAATTCTCCCACCAACTATGAAAAGGCAGGTCAGATCAGTGGGTTTGCAAGTATGCTTAGTTGGCCCTATGTTCATTAGTAAACCAGTTCTAACCTATAGTACTTCTATAACTAGTCAGTACACTGAAACTATTTTCCCTCCTGAAGTACACCGTACAGCCCGGAAGCGTACAGTTAATAAAGATGTTAACTTTGAAAGGAATAATGAATCATCTACATCAAAATTAAGCCAACCTCTCAACAGTAGAGCTCCCCCCAAAAAAGAAAATCCAATTGGAATTACATCAAACATTACTACTAGAAAAAAATCTGAAGAATCTTCCAGTAACAAGGTACTCACAAATAAAGAAAATCCTAGTGGAAGTAAATCGAACATACCCGGTAGAAGAATGTCTACTAGAAAAACAAAGGTAGATGAATTGGAACCCGTAAATCCACCTTCGTCAGTAAAAGTAAAATCAATTAATGAATTAAATAATGAAATTAAAAAGGTTCAGAACTATTCAAAAGTTAATAATAAAGGTTTTGAGAATGGCATCAATAATATTATTAAACAAGAGAAAAATGAACACATGATTATCAAAGAGGAAATAATGGATGAAGGAGTCTATGATGTTGTTGAAATATCAGAAGATGAAGAAATAATAGAAACGAAAGAAGACATTAAAATTTATGATAAAAAAGAAGCAGGGACTCAGTTCAATGTTAACTATGTTACTGCTGACAATTCCTGTTATAAATCTACTGAGGCATCTTCTAGTCAAGGTGCAGAACCTTTGATTAAAATACGATCTCCTGAGTTTATCAACGAGCATCTCGTTAAATCTCTTAACTCCTCTACCACTACAGAGGGTGACAATATATCATTTTGTCAACTTCCTAAATACCCAGTGTCCCCTAAATATCCTCCTGATGTTTCTAAGCCTCCTGCTCCAATATTGCAAGTTGGCAAAAAGAGTAATGTTGAAACACAAGGTATAATGTTGACATGGAGCTTCGCATGCAAAAAACCTGAAAACATTGTAGAATATCAATTATTTGCCTATCAAGAAAGGAGTGGTAAGAACACTAACAATGATGTTTGGAAGAAAGTTGGGGATATAAAGGCCCTACCATTGCCTATGGCCTGTTACCTTTCTCAGTTCGTTGAGGACGAAACATACCATTTCATCATACGTGCCGTTGATAGTCAAAAGAGGTTGGGAGATTTTAGTATACCTGCAGGCATTAAGCTGCAGAAGTTAAATCCTTCTCTAAAAACTGGTGGAACTATTTTTAAGGTTCCATCCACTGAGAATAAGTTGTAGTTTTGTGATAGCTTTTATTAACGCTATTTTGTTGTAATATTAAGTTATATGTTGGCCTGTGATCTATTTTAGGAAACTTCTATTTGCTTTTAACAATTTTTAATTTAAATTACCTCTTTGTTGATTTAATGAACTTTTATTATATATAATTTATTAATATAGATCAAATTTTGTATTTGTAATTTCTTTTTGTGTAACTTATTCATTTCAAATCCTATTTATTAAATAACTATTGGTTGGAAAATACCATAGAATTATTGATTTTGTAAAATAATAAAGGTAAATAATAACACAGTATTATTGATATGATTAAATTGAAAAATGATTAAATTTATAAAATTAAATTTTCCGGACGTGCAGAAGACTTGTGAATTGAAACCGTTATCTATTTTATAGATCAATAAATAATATTTTAAAAGCATCTAATGTTTCCTTTTTTCCCATTTCATTTCTGTTACTAAGTTAATATGTTGTATGTAAATTTGATTTTTACCTTTTTAATAACAGTTATCTTTTTTATAATCAATAAAAAATATTTTAAAAGCATCTAATGTTTCCTTTTTTCCTATTTGATATCTGATAATTAAGTTAACTTGTAAATATGAAAATTATAATTTTTACATTTTTAATTTGTTGTAGTCAGAGTAGAAGCACTATTGAGTACTTCCCTTCCCCATTGTTGACTAACGTTAGTGGTCAAATATATGGTTAATGTAAAAAAATATATATATTTTTGGCAAAAGAATTTTTTTTTTTTTTTTTCTAATGTTTCTTCATCCAAAAATATGGAACACACAATGCGGTGTTTTAGTGGGTCTCGTAGACATGGGGTACCCAGGATCAAAATTAGGGTAAAGCTTAAAGCTATGGTCATTCATTGGTTGTAAATTTTCTGCAGGAAAAAGGGAAAGAAACTAAAGTTTTAAGAAAAGTATATTTAATTATAACAGTGCTTAATTATTTAATACAATTGTTGCTTGAAAAAAAAAAAAATTAATTTTATTCTAGTTGCATGTATTATTTTAGCTTATGGTGGAGGAGGGGGGGGGGGGCAATGCCCCTAGTGATGTCCATGCTCCTGATGATGAAAAATATAAATTGATAAAGAATTTTTTTTATCAAATTGATCTGCATTATCATGAAAGATTAAAGATTAATTTTTTCACATTGAATAAGAAAATAATATTCAAGAGACTTACCTGGGATTGGTTCTTCTAGTGAAGTTGATTAAAGAAGTATAAACAATTATATGCATTTCTTTCTCATGGTTTAAACATGTAACAGGCTTTTCAACTGCCAAGCTTTCGCCCATCTTTCTGGGGGCTTCTTCAGGGCCAATACAAGAATGATTCCAAGACCATGGAAGCCTAAAACAAGTTCATATAAACAAGTCCAAATTTTATGAATTATAAAGTTAGATGGATATTTATTTACTATTTTTGTTGTTTTTCTTTCAATAAATAATTTTGAAATTCATGAAGACATACTTAACAGTTAGCTCCATAAAAACATATGCAAATTTTTACTGTGAACCAATAATATATTTTTAACAAAAAATCCTTAATTTTTAGAGTAGGGGAGGCTTATTTAAGGCTACCAGACTCTTTACCCAATTGGTTTTTATTTACCAATGAAGTTCTGGGTGCTTGATGCAAATATTGCTTTTTTTTTTATTCGAATAACCACACCTCCCGGATCTGCCCATCAGCTCTTTTACCTTCATGTTCCTTTCCCAACTAACTAGCTAACCCAAATAACATTCTACTTTTTACTATATATGCAAAAGTATATATTTATTATAAAGGAAGATCTTGAAATTTCTTGGTGGTGAAAGACAATCTTCCAATAATATCTTTTATTTAAACATTATATATTAAAATGGTCTAACGCCAACGTTTCGGACAATATCATCTATCTTCAGGGCCTTATTCTCATATTTCATAATTTCCTCTAATACAAAATGTGTCACTCACATAAATCAGCATACATATTTGATAAAAAGTTTCTGTACATTACATATTTGAAGATAGACAAAATTGTCCGAAATGTTGGCGTTAGACCATTTTAATATGTAATGTTTAAATAAAAGATATTATTGGAAGATAGTCATTCACCAATCCATGTATAAGAATACTCTACTTGTTCTGCAAATTAATTTGTTCTTTATGTTACCTCCTTACTTTTAGGAAAGTTAAATTCATTCTTTAAATAACAAAAAAATTTCAGAGGGGGGAATGCAGCCCCAACAGCCATCCCCCTGGTTTCCCCTATGGCTTAAATAAATGTAAATCCACAATAGTTGCCAAGCCCAATTTTGTCTTAGTCCGCATGGACAAAGGGATTAATTTACAGGGGATCCGTGAAAAATGTCTCCAGGTTAAAATAGCACTGAGGGACAGAGTCAAGCTGGAGTAGAATAATAGCCGGTTGTAAAGGGGGCTGCAACCCCACAGCCCTTCCCCTGGATCTGCCAATCAGCTTTTTTACCTTTATGTTCTTATCCCACAACTAAAATCCTACTTTTTCTGCATATTATTTGTTCTTTACCTTCTTTACTTTTAGTGAAGTTAAATTATATTTTTAAATGACAAACATTTTTTTCAAAGGGGAGCTGCAGCCCCCCCCCCCTGGATGGATTCGCCAATGAGTAGAACGGTCCACCTCACTTCTGAATATTAGTTAGGAGGGATTATAAAGAATAAGACTGAGATTTTTGTGAGAATGAATAATCCAGAAGTCGTTAATTAAATCAATTTTTTGCTTCTCACTACGTTTAATTTTGATTAGCCATTAATTCTTTAATCTTTTTTTGGTTTTTGAATCCCGGGCACTGATTTTTCGCTAATGTGGAATGATACCTATTACAATGTACGCATTTCAATAAAGTACCTGGAGTACACTCTTCCTTTGTATGTTTTTCGCCACAGACTGGACACCTAGGCTTTGTACTTTTACACCATGAGGTGGGATGCCCATATCGGAAACAGTTCTGACACAGTATAATAGATTGAATGTAACGGTGCCCCTCGCATCTGACATAATGTATACTAATATAATTAGGTAAGAATTGACCCATGAAAGTAATTAAAACCGTACCTGTCGGTTTATATTCGTATTCTTTTGTCATGTTAAAAACTTTCTTGTTAAACCTTTTAACACCAATAATTTTGAAGGATTCGGAATATAACGTTTTAGCACTGTTAAGAATGTCTTCCTCCGATAAATTTATATCTACACCCCTTATTACACCTTTTCTCTCCAGCATAACTTGCGGGATATATACTACAAAGTGTTTTGTTTTTACAATTTCCGATGTAACCAAAGCGTTCACGTGTGCTCCCAACCTGGTTACTACTTTTATGCTATTACGTCCTGTTCTATTGATTGCCGAAATATTATTGTATATTCCGTAGCATTTAGTAATTTTCCTATGGTCATAGGGTGAATAGGGCTTATCCCGGCCCCATCGTTCGACTTGCTTTCAATAAATACGCAATAAGGCCCTAAATCTCTTTCTTCTTATAAACGTAGTGGTTTATTCGAATTATTAGTATTTGTATTCGTTTCAATTGCTGGAATATTTCCTACTAGGTTCGTATTTGAATTGTGTTTATCAACACCGTACATTTCTACTTCAGTTGAATTTAAATTAACGGGTTGTTCCTGAGATAAATTATTGAGTAAACTATGTGATATATCTGGTGGAAGAAATCTGTGAATATCATTTTTATCATCACTGGAACCTGGTATTTTCGCTTCTAACAATTAAAATAAATAATGCTATATAAAATTAACACAAAGAAACAAAAACTGTCAAATAATGAACTAATATAACTTAAATAATTAAATATAATCCAAATCAGAGCTTTACTTTTTATTCCCATCCTTGTCATCTTGACAACCAGGCCTTTCGTCCAAGAACCAGACGGAGAGAGTGAAAATCAATAGCAGAAAAGGACAAAAAGTTGGAAATACAACTACAAAAAGATGAGCGGAAGCTAGCTCGACCTAAAAATAAACAAAAGCAATAGGAAACAGTAAGAAAAAGGGAGTAGAGAATAATAAACTGAAACGACAGGTAAGAAGGTTAAGTTATCACAGTTCCTCAGAAGACGATATACTGGGTCCCTAGGTCCCTTCAGATTGTATGAGTGATGGTGTGAGCTCTGGATTTGGCGAAGAAGAGGAATATTGTACGAATATGGAGAGATGGGTTTAGTAGAAGCAGTTAATGCAGAGGAAGGGGACAATGTTGGAGGATTTGAAGCGCCCAGTGCACATGAGCGGCAAAGTCGTCGGAACGCTGAGATAATTTTCAATCGGATAGACAAAAATACGTTATGAGTATACGTGCAATGCACGTCGAACGCAGGTACCTATCTGATTAAGGACTGCGATATAAATAACCAAAAGTATATGTTTAGGGGATAGTAACTACCTGATTGCATTATTCGTTTAGCAATACAAAAAAAAATTGAAATAGCCAAAATATTTGAGGAGGATCATAACCCATGTGAGCTCCCTCTGGCTCCGCCCATGGATACCCTCAGCCTCTCTCGATTTGTATCCGGGCTCCAGGAAACCTGGCATTTCAGGGAGCATCATATATATATATTTCAGTTAATAATACTATGCACGTTACCATTTTCTTTATGCTCATCTATTTACGTAATACAGCTTAACTAATCTCATATTTTAAGAAGTTTCATTATTTTATTTTAGCCTAATAACCCATAATATTATGCATGGACCAGATGTGCCTTAAGTCTCATGAGTACCAAGGGAAGCTTTTGGAACAAAAAAAAAAAGACAATTAAAATTCCCTTAATTGGCCGTTTCTCAAACTTGGAGGGTCGATCCACGACTGACAACTGAATGAAATGAAGGTTAGCAAATTCTGACTTATTAAATTAAATGAGAATCAACAACGGTCACCATTCCTCTCTTACTATTTAACACGTTTTCGAATGATATAATATAAATTTGCTAAACAGTGCAGCAGTAGCGGATCCAGAAATTTTCTCAGGGGTGGGCGCACTTCGTTTTTTTAATTTCACGAGTAATGAAGGACCTAATTAAAAATATGTATTAGTATTAAGTAGTGTCCGACCGAAACCAAAATTTTAGCCGAAACCGAAACCGAATTTCGGCCATAGACCTGGTTTCGGGCCGAAACCGAAACCGAAACTCATTTACGTGTTTATATAATATATAGGAGTGTGTAATATGTCTAGTTCAGCAATAATATCAATGAAAGCTTATAAAACGATAGTAATTTAACTCAATTGTTCAATTAATAAGTGGGCCTTGTATAGAATAGTGGTATGACAGGTGTACTAGTTAGGTTATGGGATCGAATCCCAGTCCTTACTTCCTAATATGGCTTGTCCCCACGGGATGTTAGACCATACCTACTTAACTAGTACAGCCCTAAAAGATGAAATAATCTTGAAATAACAGGCTAATAATAATAAAAATTTATATTACCAATATAAAATTCATATTAACAAATAATAAATAATGTAGTAAATCTCTGCCAAAGCCAATGGAATACAAAAGGACTGCCTATTGAAAATGTAAAGCTGGAGTTAAGAAGCTATTTAGTCTCATGAGTCAGTTTTGTCTCAAATATTAGCGGGTATAATCTAGTTTGAAAATGTATAGAATAGTTTTTTGTCGAAAACTCCATTTTTCATGATCAAAATGGAAAGAAGTTTTTGGGATGTTATTGGTGATCCGGTGAGGGAAGGGGGCTGCCAAGGTCGAAAAATTAATTTTTAAGTCTCATCCCATAAGAACAAAGAAGAAAACTGGTGGTAGTAGACCATTTGATGCAACTTGAGCCCCTATTTCGAACAAGGTTACTGACTAAAATATTTTTTTTTTTAGTAGGGGAGAGCGGGGTTGGTTGGCGTAGGGGGTAGGTTGGCCATCGGCTTATAGTTTCTGTCACACCTGTTGTGAAAGCCCCACCATTGTACCATGTCACCCGCTCGACCTCGGGAGTCTTGTCCTGAGTTTTCAATCCGGTGCTAACACTCTAGAGAAGAGTGTGCTTCATTGATTGATTTTACAACAAGTAAGTAAATTTTTATATTTTAAGTAAATTTGGTTTAAAGGCATGGTAAAACATTTGACTCCGATTCTGTTCACATAGCCCCAAACTCCTTTAAAACACCTAACCTTTCGATTAACCAATTTCTTGTTTGATTGTTCTCCCCTGTTCTGGCAGCCATCTTTCATATGATCTTTCCTGTGGGGTTAGTTGGCTCTCTTCAACTGGGTTTTGTTAGCGCAATAGCAATTCACAAAAGCAAGGTAAAAATAAAGAAAGGCGAAACTATCAATTGTCTTAAGTTCCAGCAAGGAGGATGAGAGCAATTTTTCTTATTCAGAAAGTGACGACAGTCTAAATTTCTATCTTCTTCTATTGTCATTCTATTTCCCCCTTAAAAGCTGTTAAAACCGATTCAAAATTATTATACCATTATAATGCAGCTTTTAATAACAATAATAAGTGTCAGGCAGTACTTGAATGAGACGGCTAAACAACGCCACCTTCTAGGCCAACCTGCCCCACCTTGGGGGGTTAATTGGCCTACTCTGGATTGACGAATTCTTCAATTTTCTATGATCTTAGTATTAAATATTATGTGGTGAAAAAAATACTTGAAGTACTCTAATACTTGGAGTTTACAGTGGTATCAGCCCTATTGGGATTATATGAACAGGAACGACTCAACAATCAAAAAAGTGAAAACTGTTGCCAACCAACCCCGCTCTCCCCTACCATATTTTTTATACATATATTATTTTTATATATTTTAAGTATAAAATATATAAGTATTTTAATAATATAATAAGTATATAAGTATTTTATCTTTTGATTTGAATATGTGGACATAAGTTCAAGGATTTAGAATATTTATACTTATTTAGTGTTAATCTTATTTTTTTAGGAATCAAATAGGAATTCATTATAAATAAGGAGATAATTGAAAGCAATTAAATGTTCTTAGCGCTCAAGGTAAAGAATGTATACTATTCTTTACATTCAACAAAAAATATTCTGTTTGAAAAGAATGCTTTTCATTAAATGTTAAGACTTGGTGTAATTTACGTGGCACATCCTTGTACGTGACAATCACATTTTTGCCTCCATACCCAGCTTAAAGTTTTCGATCAATTAAAGATATCAAAAGTAGGAGAAAATTCTATGTTTTATCGAATGAAAATACTAGTGTAATTAACTAAAATAACATATACTTCACACTATTAAATCCAATGGTGTTAAAAGCCATGAAAGAGATCGAGCTTACAAGCTGAAATTGTGTAGCCCTACTTTTTTCTCGGAGATATCAGACACAAAAGCTAGTTTCGGCTTGGCCGAAGATTCGGCCGATTTTTCGCCGAAACCGAAAATGCGGCCGAAACCAGTTTTTTTTGGCCGAAACCGAAACTTCGGTCGGTCACTAGTATTAAGTGACGTTGTAAATTACTATTAAATGTTTAAATACAATCCATGTTCAATTTGAGGACTTAAATATGACTAAATAAAGCACATTTTATATAGAAATAGTAATACTTTATCAGTGTCCTCACGTCTCGGTGGGGGGGGGGGGGCGCCCCCCGCGCCCCTCCCCTGGATCCGCTACTGCAGTGCAGGAATACATTGAAAAAATCCTAGAATATTTGTATTTGTGTTGCAAGCAGGAGCGTATCAGCCAAGATTAAAGGTTATAATATTATTGGACATTCCGACCAATCACCCCTTCTTTTATAGTCATTGACATCAAATTAGGCTAAACTGATTTGTCTTAAAAGCTAGGCGTCAATTAATTTTTTTGTGGGTTTGATCTGTAGACAAAAAAAGTTGATTATTCTGAAAGATTAACGCCCAATTTTGGAATGAAGGATGCATTTGTAATTTATGCCTAAATATTAAATCCCTTAGTTAAATTTACTATCTAAAATACAATATAAAATTCATAATTCGACGGTAGTAGGGGAATTTTTAATGAATGGTTACTTGTAGTAATATTTTTATGGATGCATCATTCTTCCGATGCATTAATTAGAATAATTAATTAGAATAATTAATGCAAAATTAGAATAAATAGGTGGCTATCGTAGTTCTGGTATGCCATGTAAACGAGAGTACCAGCAGAACGAAAAGTAGTTCCTTATTTACTTCAAAAATTTGAAATGCGATGAAGGCTATTGCACGAGATCGAGAGGCTTGGCATGCATGGACTGAGGCACCTCCACGCTAAAAGGCACTACGGAGGAAGAGGAAGAAGAAGATACTGATTTACAATTTCCAACCTTATCATTTTAATCATAACTGTATAATAATAACAAGTTTAAGTATATATTTTTTGATGCTTGATTTTTTTAAAAACAAAATATGTGAAATATTAACAAAATATAAAGTGAAATTGATACCCAGTCAAGGGCATACCCAGGCTATGGTCGTTCAGTTTGGAACATCTTACCGCGGAAAAGGTGAATGAAACCAAAATTATGTATAATTATAGCAGTGCTTTATCAACTAAGATATTACAATTATTGGCTTGAAAAAAATTATTCTATTACGGCTTCCCGCCTTAAAAGCTTAAAAAATTATCGCATCCAGCCTTCCAGGGGGGGGGGGCAGCTGCCCCCCCCCCTGCCCCGTGCTGGGTACGCCCATGCATCCAGTATAAACTGAAAAAAAAAAGCTCAAATGGCTGCATTAAACAAAAAGAACCGTTAACTTTCCAACAAATTTATTTATAATCTCAATTCACATATATATTACCTATACACATATATATTAAAATATTAAACTTTATTAATTGAAAAAAATCAACAAATCAAAATAAATAAATGATTTCACAGTCAAAATAATACACATGTCAGATTAACTTTTAAATATTATTAACTAAGTTCAATACCTACTAGTAGCCGAGCCTTTATTTTCTACCACTTCTTTGTGTCTGTTTGGAATGGAGTCGACCAATTCTTTGGCGAATTTTTGGCTTAGCTTGTTCCATTCTTCAAGGAGATATTCTTTTAAGCGTTCTTGGGTTGAAATTACATGTTCTCTAATTTATACCTCCGAAAACAATAAAACTCATTGATGTTCAGTTTATTTTTTTAAAAATTGAATTTACATAGTGCGTAATTTTCTTGAGAAAATAATACAAAGCTAGTATCTATTTCATATGCAACGAATCATAATAAATCTCTACTATCCAAAACTAAGTAGTAGAGGTGGGCAAAAATGTAATATGAGTACGGAGTACTGATAAGGAGTAATCAACAGCTTGATTACTGAATTTATGGAAAGTACTCAACTTATTTTTACTATGAGTACTCCGGTAATCAAGTGCAGCATATAAGTTGAGTACAAGAGAAAATTTCTTCCACATTAGAGTAACTTTTTATGTTTTCTGTAGTAATATTTTTAAATTTGAAGGGTATTCAATACAAATTGGAAAGTAGGGTTCATGAGGGGGGGGGGGGCACTCGCTTTACAAATAATTTAACATTTACGGATTTCATTGAAATGAGGGTGCATTCTTATGTTTCCGGATACGGAGATTTCAAAAATATTACAAATTTTTTATTTCGACGTGAGGGGGGGGGGGCGCTCACTTTACAAATAATTTAACATTTACGGATTTCATTGAAATAAGGGTGCATTCTTATGTTTCGGCATACAGAGATTTTCAAAATATTATAAATTTTTTATTTCTATATGAGGGGTGGGGGCGCTCGCTTTCCAAATAATTTAACATTTACGGATTTCATTGAAATGAGGGTGCATTCTAATGTTTCCGGATACGGAGATTTCAAAAATATTACAAATTTTTTATTTCGACGTGAGGGGGGGGGGCGCTCGCCCTTCTTTTTTAAATTAAAATAATTTGTTAGTTACATTTTATTATTTCAAATAAACTGTTTCCGATTATTTAAAAAAAAAACCGAACCGAAAAAAATATTTATTCATTGTTACCCCCCCCCCCCTCCCAACACTATTAAATTTTAAATTTGTAACTATTTTTTTGATCTGCCTTTTTTACTCGGATAGTGCCCAACACTGCCTATAAGCTAATTTCAATGAAAACCGTAAATGCTAAATTACTAGTAATGAGAGCGCTCCTCTTCAAAATTAAAAATCAAATAATTAAAAAAAAAAATAATACTAGGTAATGAACATAATATGTAGTGAGTTAGTTACTATTAACGCCCCCCCCCCCCCTCACGTAGAAATAAAAAATTTATAATATTTTTGAAATCTCCGTATCCGGAAACATAGGAATGCACCCTTATTTCAATGATGCCCGTAAATGTTAAATTATCTGAAAAGCGAGACCCCCCCCTCACGTAGAAATAAAAAAATTATAATAGTTTTGAAATCTCCGTATCCGGAAACATAGGAATGCACCCTCATTTCAATGAAATCCGTAAATGTTAAATTATTTGTAAAGCGAGCGCCCCCCCCCCTCACGTAGAAATAAAAAATTTATATTTTGAAAATCTCTGTATGCGGAACCATAAGAATGCACCCTCATTTCAATGAAATCCGTAAATGTTAAATTATTTGTAAAGCGAGCGCCCCCCCCTCACGTCAAAATTAAAAAATTGTAATATTTTGAAAATCTCTGTATGTGGAAACGTAAGAATGCACCCATATTTCAATGAAATCCGTAAATGTTAAATTATCTGAAAAGCCAGCGCCCCCTCTCCCGTCGAAATGAAAAATTTGTAATATTTTTGAAATCTCTGTATGTGGAAACGTAAGAATGCACCCATATGTCAATGAAATCCGTAAATGATAAATTATTTGTGAAGCCAGCGCCCCCCCCCTCCCGTCGAAATGAAAAATTTGTAATATTTTTGAAAACTCCGTATCCGGAAACATAAGAATGCACCCTCATTTCAAAGAAATCGTAAATTTTAAATAATTTTTAAAGCGAGAGCTCCCCCCCTCAGGTCAAAATTAAAAATTTGTAATATTTTGAAAATCTCTGTATGTGGAAACATAAGAATGCACCCTTATTTCAATGAAATCCGTAAATGTTAAATTATTTGTAAAGCGAGTGCCCCCCCTCCCTCATGAACCCTACTTTCCAATTTGTATTTAATATCCTTAAAATTTAAAAATATTACTACATAAAACATAAAAAGTTACTCTAATGTGTAAGAAATTTTCTCTTGTACTCAACTTAGATGCTGCACTTGATTACCGGAGTACACATAGTAAAAATAAGTTGAGTACTTTCGATAAATTCAGTAATCAAGCTGTTGATTACTCCTTATCAGTACTCCGTAATCATATTACATTTTTGCCCATCTCTACTAGGTAGTCGTTGGTCTTGAATCATAAGCAACGGTCATTTAATTTTGTGTATCAGATACAAAAGTACCAGATATAAAATAAAATATAGTATCACTTGTATCAGATACAAGAATTTCGTTGAGTGAATGATTGGCGAGACTGGCTTTGCCAGGTCACATGTCCGAACGAGAGTACCCGCAGCAAGAAAAGTAGTTCCTTATTTATTTCAAATATTAAGATTTAAAATATTCTAAAGCTTCCTAGTTAATAGTTTCGATTATTATATATGTTATGAAGATTGTTTATGACCTTTTTCCGTCGATAAAGCTAGTAATTAAAATCAAATAGATATCATTAGGTAGAGTGGGGGGTGGTATGGCGTATTAGACCAAGCTTCTCTCTGCAGCAGTCTTCCACCTTGCTCTGATGTGAATGTTGTTGAGTTTTGTTTTTGTAAGGAAAGACAATCTATTGTGCTTCAGTGTACTGAACTTCAATAAGGTGTTATGTTGCTAGTGTGATCTACAGCTTCTATAAATATCCTGAGGCTGCTACATCTGTGTCGCCACGCGGTCTAGGGACGCCACGCGAATTGGCCAAGCCAATTTTGCTTGCAGAAGAGCCATTAAGGAAAAGTATGTGATTATTTATTTTATTTAACCATAAAATCATTCATTTAAAATAATAATTTAAAAATAATCATTATCAATATTTGGTATTGTATTTAGTAGTTTAACCTATTTACATCTATTTAAGTTGTAAACGGTTTTGAATGTTTATATTTATTTTGAATAGGAAATAATATCCTTCTGATGCGATTTTGCTGTGGTATAATTAACAAAAGGTACTTGATAATACAAAAAATTTTAGAATCATGTGAAGTTCTTTTCTAGCAAAAGCTGTTACATTTCGTGTAATCTGGCGGTATTTTTTCAAAGGAAACTTTAAGGCATGCAGTAATAAGACTTAATTTTTTTAACTGTTTTATTTGCAATGATCCTCCGGTAATTTGTTATTTCATTATTAACCTAGACATTAGTTAAAAATTTTCCCATCAGAACTGAAACATTCAGGGGACGCGTCTCCAATGGGGACGCGTCCCCAAAGGCGCTTCACCAATGGGGACGCGTCCCCCCCCCCCCCCACAATATTTCCCAACAGATATTTTTAGCCTCGGATTTTTACCTATCCATGAAAATATTGATTTGCCCCCCCCCCCCCCCCGACCAATAATTTGTTGCTGGTGACGCCTATGCTATCCTATGTACTTTAATTGTAGACATGAATATTTCTTGTCTGGTCACTTAAAATTTCTCTTACAGGTTGTTGGTATCCGTTAATGCTTGGTCAGTCAAGGGTCACATTCAAAATAAATAAAATAATGTTAATGAGTAACCACTAGAAATATTTATGATTCTAATTAAACTAAATAGGACAGTTTGTGCATTCTCGCTGTGAATGTTTCAGTTCTGTGTGGGGGGGGGATGCTACCCCTTAATGTTAATAATAATAATAATAATAGAAATTCATTTACTAAAATGGAAATTGCCAGAATATGTTTATATGTGTATATCAATATAATAATATATATGTATAATATGCATTTATACTCTTGGTCAAATACCATCAGAGATGGAAATTCAATGTTTCCAAAAACCTGTTGAAAAGATATTTAATAAATCTACATACAGAACAATAAAGTATAACGCACTTTTTTTTTTTTTTTTTTTTTTTAAGGTATCTGATAAATATAAACATTTTGAAAATTTAATATATTATTGTCAGAAGAGATAGTCAGAGGTTGATATTTATTTTATTTTTATTAAGGACTTTAGTCATTTTAACTATTTATAATCTGTTTTTTATTTTCTTGAGAGAAAACAAGATTTTTTCGAAAAGGAAATAATCTCTTAAGAGAAGGTCTGTAATCGAATTTGTTGAGTGGGATAACCATTTCAGGTTATAGAATTACACAGTTTTTTATAACCCTTTGAAGCCCCTTTTCTAGGAAAAGCCTTTGCAGCTTGAGTGATGTGGAGGTAGTTTTTCAAAGAATGTTGACGATAAATTGAAACTGACAATATATATACATATACATATATATACATTGTCAGTTTCAATTTATTGTCAACGTTCTTTGAAAAACTACCGCCACATCACTGTATATATACATATATATATATATATATATATATATATATATATATATATATATATATATATTATAGCGGACTTAAAGCTTGACAGTGATTGTCAGGATTGACATAAATCTGCTATAAGATAATTTAGGCCTATTGAAATAATCAAGAATTCAGTAAAAAAATACATACAGTGACTAGCAAAAGTTTTCATGCACCGCTTAGTTGGAAAGTTCTTTTCTTTAAACGCATATGTATAACTTGAATGCTGCTCTAATTAATTGTATCAGAATATTATATACTACTTGGTTATCTGTTTCACTTCAGTGAGGAAAAACGGTTTGTTCTAGGATTTCTTTATATGAATTTGTTCTCTTCCATGTGATATATTTATTTGTCCCAACGTTTCGGGCTGTTGGCCCATCCTCTGGGTTTATCTATTTTACAAATCTTTAGTCCCATCGCCAATTATCTTTATTTAAATGTGTTATATATGCACATATAACTGTTATAACATTTAACTTATTTTACACTATTAACTTATTTTTAACATTTTTGGGCTCTGGACTAATTTCACTGTTCTCATTGAACTGTCATTGGACAGCGAAATAAGTCCGGAGCCAAAAAATGTTGGAAATAACTTGATAGTGTAAAATAATTTATATGTTATGGCAGTTATATGTTCATATATAACAAATTTAAATAAAGACAATTGGCAATGGGACTAAAGATTTGTAAAATAGATAACCCCAGAAGATGGGCCAACAGCCCGAAACATTGGGACAAATAAATATAATATAACAGATGAAAGACACTCCTTCATTTAAAGAAATCCATAGTTTATTTAGGTTTGAATAGAAATTCTTCAGTTTTAATGCCGTAAAAGTTATCATACATAACTATATTATTTAATAATTTATTAATTTCTCAACAAAATAATTTTATTTAAACTAAGCCATAATTATTAAATTACTATTTTAGCCTAATTTTTTATTTTTTTTTATTAACATTTCAAGTCCCTTTGTATTGATTCGGCCATTTTCAAAGTCATTTGCAGAGAATTTTCTATCATTCTTCTAACAATCTAGATTCCAGGGCGGATCCAGGGGGGGGGGGGGTCATAGGCATCATGAAGAATTTGAATGTTTGTGTTAAGCCATATTTTTAAATATAGATCATTAATTTCCTTTTAAGATATAATTATATTTAAACTTCTTCATCAGTTGAACAAATCGAATTCCCCACCCCCTGTGCCAACATTTGCACTCATCAGAACATTACCGCCTCCATAATACACTATACCATTAAAAATTTTCAATTCAAATTCCTTTACAGGTTTCTCTGGTCAGCAAATATTACATCGTTCTAATACTTGAAACATTTTTTCAATTCACTCAGGCTATAAATCCATGGTGTTTAAATATTCTCCATGTTGTATTGGGTCCTGCTTATTTTACCAATTGTTCATTTATTGCTTGGGTCACTATTTTAGACGTTTTTAAAAGGATTTTATTTGATCTTTTAAAGCAATCATTCGCTATTCTCATTCAGGAAATAGTTTATAACGGCAGGATGGATCTTAATCAACCAATATTTTTTCTTTTTCAATCGATTAATTTATGTTCTATGCATTCGATAGTCATAATAAGGTCTTTGCAATATTTTTTTTTAATATTTATTTATGTACCACTACTATATCTAAAAAAATATATTTTAATCTTTCTTTCAAAGGGGCATTTTGTTTTATTATAGTCATTATAATATTGTTAACAGAAAATCTTTTGAACTTTTAATGGCAAGAGAAAATTGCAAATAATAGGTTAGAGCAACAAAAATAACAATAAACACTTGTTTATTTGTAAAGAACCGGTTTAGTATGAAAACTTTTGCTAGCTGATATATATTAACAATTTATGAGTAATTAAAAAAAAAAGAGTAATTATATGGTAAATAATTAAGAACATTACTTGATTCATTTCTGAATTAATCCAAAAAAGTTTAGTGAAAAATTTTATTTACAATTCTATTTAAAGTTTTGGAGGATTTAAGTATGAAACTTAAACTTTTGCTGGCCACTGTATCCCTTTTATATACAAGCGCGCTCAATATAAATCCATGGTGTTTGAATATTCTCCGAGATGTATCAGGTCCTGCTTATTCTACCAATTGTTTCATTTATTGCTTGCGCGCGCACGCGAAGTACAGTTAGTGAGTGATTGTATATTGTTTTAATGGAAAAATTAGATGAATTATATATTTATTTAATAAATAAATCGCCATAAAGGCTAAACGGTTTTGGCAGCAGTGACATTCTTATATTCTAATTGAATTTTCAAAAAATCAAAAACGCGGTCTGCAAACCACTTTGCCATATTCTTAATTATTATAATATTAGTGTTTTGAAAATGTCCGTGGATCTTTTAATAATATTTATTGGAATATAACAATAAGACAAAGTCGCGCAATGGAAAGGGGAGGCAGCGACTCTATGTATTTGTAAGGCTCGTTTTATGCTACTATCAAGACTGACTCTTTCTGGATTGGGTCTTTCTTTAGTATTAGGGGCGATAAAGAGGGCTTTAAAGTACGAATTTGGGCCTATATTATTATTTATATATACGTACGTATTCAATGATTTATCTAGACCTCATCACACACATAATTACGATTAAAAATATAATCATACTTATCAATCATTAATATAACATCTCATCATACTTATCAATATATCATATGATATATAGCCCTTATATACTTAAATAATACATCAATCATATGTAGATCACTACAACGTTCTTAGTACGAGTATGTCACTCGTCGGATCCTGCCTACCCCCAACTCTTTTTAATCAATTCATATCTGGCCTTCCTTCACATCCTAATGAAATAAAATCCTTATATGCTGACGATACCGCTATATATATATATATATATATATATATATATATATATATATATATATATACTCCTATGGAATAGATACGATAGTCAATCGATAAAAACAACACTATCAAAAAATTAATAAGTACAAATCAGAAGCCATAATTTTCACAAAACTAAAGTCTCTTCAATACCTTGGTCCAAATCCGTAAAATATCTCGGGCTAACACTTGACAGATCTCTCACCTTCACCAAACACATAAATAGCAAAACCGACGCAGCTAAAAAAATAATTTATAAAATGTTTATAAAAAAACTATAAAATATGTTTTTAAAAAACTGTAATATTCAAAGATACTAATGTGGATAAAATATTTCACATGACAGAAAGTGGGAGAGACTTAAGAAATGAAACCAAAATGATTTTAAAAAATTTTGTTTAATCTTAAACAAACATTTTTTTCGATAACATTAAACGCATTTAAAAATAAAATATAAAAATAATTCAAACATACTAGTTTACAAGAATAACAGTAATAAAGATAACAAAATTAACAATAAATTAAAAAATATATAAAACAAGTGAATTAATTATTGAATGCATTTATAAACTTATTTCTGTGGACCCTAAACTTCTATGGTTTAAAATATTTTTATAATTTGTAAATGATCTTTCGACATCAACTGATGTATTTGGAGAAAATTTATAAGCGCCTAAAATTGTTGGGTCGTTGTCCATTTCGCTGAGAACAATTGAATTATCCCCGTTAAAAATTTTTTTCCGAAAGAGATTTCTTTTATTGTTAGGAACAAAGAATAGATGAAAATGAAAAAAATCATGCCGGTTTCATGAAACCATCAGTCTAACTCAGTCATTCAAAACCCATAAATTCCATGAAACAAATGCCAAAAAAAAAAAAAAAAATTTTAACATCGAAAATCCGTCACGATGTTAACTAAGTTAATTTTCACATCTTATTGCAAGTATGCCAAAATAGATAAGTGTATTTTGTTTTGTTTTTGAAACTAGTTTATTCCAGGCTTCGAAAGGCGATTCGGCAAGGAAGGTTATATCTGTTTAGATTTTAAAATGAGGAGAACACTCATTTATTTTAGTAGTCTAGCTACTTATTTTATTATTCAAAAAATGGGGTTACCAAAAATCTACTCTAACCTACACCCAGGTATTTTTATAAAGTATAATCAACACTAAATAAAAAAATAAATGTTTCTTTACGAATTGCTATTACCTGTTTATGGGGTGTGCGGTTTATTTCAGGCGTAAATGTCACTAGCGAGTGCCTCACACGAGTTGGAGAGCAATACAAATTTAGCCTGGTTCAACCCTATAATTTGTCTACTTGATATTGTAGATCTTTATTTATTTTATTTTCAAAAGAGACTGCCGGCGTGGAATGCAACCTGGTTTAAGATATTTCAGATTTGAATGAATCAGAACGAGGAAATATTCAGTTATTGGTTTTTGAGAATTTGATATTACAATTTAAAAAGTACATATTTAATTTTTACATTTATTTTACAATTTGTATTTTATTTTAATTTATAATTTTAGAACAATACAACATTTTAAAAATAATTATTCCATTACGTACAATTTACTTGAATAATTATATTTTATTCGTTCTATTTTAATTATACATTTTATTTTATTTTTATAAATCCTTCGTCTGAAGCATTGTGTTAACTTTTATTTATTAATTCATGCTTAAATTTAATCGTTTAGAAAAATTAAAATGAAATAAGTCGCTTCCAGAATTATTTTCACCTAGATTGGAGATTCGTCCCTCTGTGCGACGCCGGTGATCTCCCACTACACCGCCCCCCCCCCCCCTCCTGCTACTGTTCTCATCAATTCGGAGAACATCCCGGTCACAAAAAAAAAAACAAACCCTCTTTATAAAAAAAAAAAAAAAAAAAAAAACCTTAGTCTTTCCTACCTAAATTCACAACTTACTTTTACTTAAGCATAATCAACTCTCTTATTTGTATCTTCAATTTAAACAAACCAAATTGTCATTGTATTACTAATTTTTTAACTCGGTTGTTTTTTTTTTTTGGTCAATTATAACTGAATCATTTTTTATTTTTGTTCTCACCTCCAAATGTATAAAATATTTTTTTAAGGAAAAAGATTATACAAAACAAATATAATTTCTAATTAGAGTTATATTTTTTATATTAAAAAAATTATACATTTACATATTTGTACATATCATACGCAAAGTAAAATTGTGCCTTTTTCAATATAAAATAAAAAAAATTATTGAATATAATTTAAAAAATTGTAATATTTATAAAATTTGTAATCTATGCAGTACAAATTGTACAAATATTAGGATAAAGGAACATTATGGGGTTAAAAGCAAACAATTTCGGATAGAGCAAATCATTTTGTTGCCGCTGCGTAGCCCCCAGAATCGCGGGGCCACCAGCGGGAAACACATGAATTTATGTAACATAAATGATAATTCAGATTGGTTTTTCGTATTAATTAGACCTTGCATTTTGGAAACTGTTTTATCAGTGCAGTTTAATTAAATTAATAAATTACTAAGTTAACATTTTCAAATAATTAATGAGAATTTTATTAATCGATTCCACAACTCTCCAATTATAATGTTATAGCGAAGTTAACATTCACTGTTGACGCCATTACTTCAACAGTGAAAAAGTCGGTGATATATGTCACTGTGACTATTAAGGAGTCACGCCCCACCACTGATGTCAACTAGATCCAGTTTGTCTGGAAAATTGTTCAGCCCCCTGGTACTTCGCTACAATGTGGCGAGATCTGGTGGGACACAGAAGAGAAAGATTCAATCACGACAGGGAAGCGGCCCCACCGTTAGCTCATTGGTAAGAGCGCTGCAACGGTGATGCAGAAAACCTGGGTTCGATTCCCGGCCGTGTTCCGGGCCTATAATTAAATAGTTTAGAAATTATCTAATACTTTAATAACAACACATAATATTTTACCAGTTTTGTTTAATTTATATTATTTATCATCCCAGATGAATTTTTAATATAACAGTCAAACATATCCAACATCTAACTTGAAATAAACAACAGTTCAGAAAAAAATACCTATCTGATTCATAAAAAATATTTAAGATTGGTAGGGGATTATTGGTAGAGTTTTATTATTAGGGTCATTTTAATTTTTTTGTTTTGCCTGCGATGTGACAGCCAAAGTTTCACCAAGATTGGTCAAATGGAAGGGGCACTTTATCTAATAATTTTTTTCATTTTTTTTTTTTTTTTTTTTTTTTTTTTGACCAAGGCAAAACAAGTTTTTTTTTATTTTCTCAAAAACGGCTATAACTATTTTGATTAAAATCGCCTCATCGTTTTTCCTCAAAATTTTCTGAAAGGGCTTAAATAATAAATGGCTAAATATGAAATATGAAAAAATCGAGTAAACATATAGTTGGGAAAAAAAAAAATTACCCAACAACTCATAAAACACGCTGAGCATTCGTGGGAATACAGAACGCCTTTAATGGCAGACCATTGTTTATAATTAAGTGGGCCAAACGAGGAAAAAAAAAATCAAAAATCCAATGTTCATATCTGGAGTTAATTTTTATAGTTTTTATTCTTGAATAGTCAACCAATAAAAAACGATTTGTTCCTTACTTATCAAGAATTTCTTTTAAGCAGAACTTATGAGTTTTGTCGTGGTTGTAATATTGTCATTTGTTTTTATAAAAATATTTTGAACTAGTTACAGCACATTGGAGTGATAGTTGTTTTACAGCCTTTATGTGCATATAAAGACCTACCACTAAATAATAGCAGCTATCCAATATAAACAATTAATTAAGCGAAAATCGTTCACACAAATAACTAATAAGAAGCATAATTATAGTTAGGGGCTTATCCTGGCTTAAGGCTTAATTCAACGACTGATCTAGGACCTGGATGTATCAGTGAATATATTCCTCTGATTTCATTTGAATGTTTTTGGCTGTTCGGTAATTGAAGCGTGGAAATGCATAAGTGCCAAACAAATAAAACAAAGTTTTTTTTTTCCCAAATTGTTATATGTGCCTAAGCCACTCTTCAGAAATGCGTATAAGTAATGTTTTGTTAGGAAAGAGTTCATTGAACGTATGGAAGATGGCATGGGTGTAAGCATTGAACGGAGTTCACCCTAAAGGGTATAAGTCACATCATTTCTGTAAAAATTTCCTAAGGCACTTATACCCTTATGCATTTCGACGCTTCAATTATTATCATTTGTGTGAAAACTTTCGCGGAGCGCCGCACAGTCGCACAAGCTAGGGAAAAAAATCCAAAATCCAATGTTCATTTCTGGAGTTAATTTTTATTCTTCAATAGTTAACAAATAGAAAAAAACTATTAGTTTCTTACCTACCAACAATTTGGTTTAAGCTGAAATTATAATTTTTGTTGTAAGATTGCTTTTTTATTTTTAAATATTTTGAGCTTGTTATGGGACATTTTATAAACAATGTTTTACAGCCATTATGTGCATAAATAGACGAACCACTTTATAACAGTAACCGCCCAATAAAATCATTATATAAGCGAAAAATGTTCACAAAAAAAAAATTGGTGTGATTTTTCACTTATTTAACTTTCACTTATCAACTTACTTAGATTAGAAATTGACGTGTCTAGAAATGACGCTCAACATTTCCTTTCTTTCCAACTGAGACACAAAGTAAACACACGCATTTATCTTTAACTTGCGTAAAAAAGTAATCGGTTTCCCACTCTGCATGAAAGTGTTAGGTTTTCGGCTTTTTTTTTTAACTAACCATACTAAAAACAAACAAGGAAAGAGCTTAAGCGTGTACACATGAATTAAACACACACGGCACAGACATAACCTGACTCTGGCTACAAATTAGAAGAAATTGAAAGGAGAATAATCAGAAACTGTATAGGGAAATGGAACATCCATGAGAAAATATATCAGAACATCTCCAATAAAGAAATAAACACGAAACAAACACGTATAACTCCGGAAATGACTAATCGGCTGCAGAGCTGCCAGCAACTCAGTGTTGCCAACCCTTCCAAGCATGGCCGTGAGCTACCCAAAATTACCCCGCGAACCACCGGTGGCTTGCGATCGACTGATTGGCGACCACTGTCCTAGCTTAAGATGGCAGCGATTATCTAGGACCGGGATGTATCAGAGAATATATTCTTCTGATTTCATTTCCCTCTTTTTTCCTGTTAGGTAGTTATTGTCAATTATGTGAAAAATTTCGCGGCGCCCAAAAAATTTGATTGTCTGCAATTTATTCAAAAATCATTGAATCAAATCCCCACATACCCATTACACAATCATAATTTAAATTTAAAATATAATATGGTTAGTGAAATTCTCAATGAAACTTGACAGCTCCTCCGAGAGAAAAATATTTAAAACTGCTAACTTCTGCACTGTTTCTGCTCTAGTTGTTTTTATCCAGTCAAAACTGTCTAAATATCAGTATGAGGTGATTAGAAAAGCGATTGAAGACAGGTGTCTCAATATTTTCCCATAAAAAGTTCCAAGACATTAGTTGACTTAAAAAAATGCTAAGTTAAAATAAGTTCAATTATTTTTTTTTAATTATTTAAAATATCTGTTCTTAAGTTACCTTTATAATTATATATACCTGCATAATTTTTTTATTTACTTGCAATCCTAGTGTAATTTTCCATCCATAATCGAATGAAACAATTTCCATCTCGATATGACAATCCGTTGTTCTCGAGGTATAGTTTTTTCCGCTTTTTTTTTTTGCCCACTGTGCAGAGTTGTCAAAAAATGTGTGAATTTGAGGAATGACGTTTACATATTTATCAAAACACGTCAATTTCAAATCTAAGTATGTTGTAAAATCTTCAAATCTAAAAGTTATGTGTAGCGCGCATCGCACCAGATTTTTTTTTTTTATGTTCATCCAGAATCACCCAATTTTTTTTTGTTGAAATCACTGCTTGACTGGTACATTAACTGACTGTACCTCCTGTTATGCAGGGCAGAGTAAAAGATTTATTATTGTTGTTGCGTAATTCTAATAGTGGAAGATAGTTATTGAACTTATTATAATTTATTTAAGTTGTTGACCCTAGGTCATCCATCTCCATTACATTATTCTTTAAGTCGAAAGTTGATATAATTCTTAATATCTAATTATTTATTTATGAGTATGTGGGAGGAAGAAAAGAAGGATTTTTAGGTTAAGATATGGACAAACTATATTATCCAAGACGTTTTCCTTGATGATGCAGTGGTTCTCAATTTATTTTTTTAAGCCACCATACATGGTTCAACTGTTATCCACGCTCCCCTTACAATTATTTAACTGCGCATTTTTTACTGGTGATTCTTAAATTTTAGGCTAAGAATTTCCTTATAGTAAATAACACTTTTATTTCAAACTTTCTTTAATTTTTAATCCTTCGTTTAACACTACAATCTTTTATTTTTAATTTTCCCTGTCAAAATATATCTTAAATGCCCCCCCCCCCCCCTCCGTTCAATTATCTCTTGTGATATAACTCTGTAAGGGATTTGCAATAAAAACAAAGAATTGAAAAATCACAAATTATCATAAAAAGAAATACAATCGATAGACTTTAGCTTTACCGGTATCGTTTGATAGGAAATTTTATCTAGAATTGCTTTTATGTTTTTTTCTGTACTAATCCGGAACACTGCACTTACTTCTTTTTTTTTTTTTTTTTTAGGTACCTGTGGATTTTTCAGATTGCTGATGTTGAAACTTCATGAAATCAGTTTTATATAATTCATGGACGCACATTTTGTAATTTATATAATATATTATTACATTAGTTAGTTGTATTAAATTTATGAAATATAATATTAAATTATAAATACATATATCACTTAAAAATGGAAAGGAAGAGAAATAAAAATTCAATTCTAAAAATTAATCTACCAGTCTCTAACAATTGTAAAATCTTCTCATCAGAAGGCAAGTATTCACGATTGCCGATAACATCTTCTCTCCTGGTTCAAAATCCATACAAACGTTCGTCTACAGCTCAATCAACATCCAAATTAAATAATAATCTACGTCCAAAAAAATTCATCCGACATCCAACATCCAACGAGTTATTTTTAAATAATAATCCACGTCCAAAGAAAAAGATTAGTGGTGTTAGTATATTGAGAGTTAATCGATTTAAAGTACAATCAAAACCATCCAAAGTAAATTTCTTCCAAACACTGAATCATGTTACTGAGGTGATAGAAATTTCAGATGATGAAACTATTGGAAGCAGTACGGACTTCAATGAGAATATTTCAAAAAATAAAAGATTTGAAGAAAATGTAAATGACATAATCGTAATATCAGATGATGAAGAGAAATTAGGAGGTGATGAAATAGATACCTTTCCCATAGAGAATAAGGCATCTTCAAGCAATATGACTTCACAACATAGTGAAATAAAAATTAGAGTGAGATCAGTTAGGGAAGTAAATGAATACTTAATTTGTGACTTTTTCAATATAAAATAAAAAATTTATTGTATATAATTTAAAAAGTAGAATATTTGGACCGAAGAGGGATGAAATAACCGGAGAATTTAGACGCTTACACAACGCCGAACTGAGTGAACTTTACCCAGTAAATATAATTGACGTGATTGCAGCAAGACGAATAAAATGGGCGTGTAAAATTGCAAAACTTGGCTGTGAACGTATTCCGAAAAGATTAATAAGCGCGGTGCCGGATGGGAAACGTCCGAGGGGCAGGCCGAGATGGAGGTGGGAGGATTGCGTTCGGGCGGATCTATCGAAGTTGGGTCTGGAAGACGGTCGATGGATCGAGATGTGCAGGGAGCGAGTGGTGGTGTCGGCATCGAACCTTCGGGTTCGTTAAGCCTTTATTATTATTATTATTATATAATTTAAAAAATTGTAATATTTATTAAATTTGTAATCTATGCAGTACAAATTGTACAAATATTAGGATAAAGGAACATTATGGGGTTAAAAGCAAACAATTTCGGATAGAGCAAACCAAACGCTCCAATTATTGTCATTTGTGTGAAAACTTTCGCGGCGCGCCGCACAGTGGGGCAAGCTAGGAACAAAACCCAAAATCCAATGTTCATTTCTGGAGTTAATTTTTATTCTTCAATAGTTAACAAATAGAAAAAACTATTAGTTTCTTACCTACCAACAATTTGGTTTAAGCTGAAATTATAATTTTTGTTATAATATTGCTTTTTTGTTTTTAAATATTTTGAGCTTGTTATGGGACATTTTATTAATCAATGTTTTGCAGCCATTATGTGCTTAAATAGACGAACCACTTTATAACAGTAACTGCCAATAAAATCATTATATAAGAGAGAAATTTTCACAAAAAAAAATTGGTGCAATTTTTCGCTTATTTAACTTTCACTTATCAACTTACTTAGATTAGAAATTTACGAGTTTTGTAAATACCATTCCTCAAAGTCACAAATTTTTTCACATTCATTTACTTATTTTATTTACTCTCTAAATACACTAAAACTTTTTATTATTAAATAAAAGTTTTTATTTGTGATAATTCGGCAATACAAGCATAATACTCCAAGTCGTTTGATTTTATAATTCTCTATGTAGTTGTTAAAAATTTCATTTAGTTACCATGAAACAAATAATTTCCATTGTAGGCGAACTGCGCATGGGTGGGCTCAACGTGTTTAATGGATTTTTTTCTCCTTTATTTTTTTTCATATTTCATATTTAGCCATTTCTTATTTTTAGGCGACACGAGAGACAGATAATTTATCCATATAAACCAAAGCAAAGGTACTTTATAGGAAAACAAAAAAGGCCCCTTCCCCCTTTAAGCCCCCTCAGAACATTTTAATAATGATAAAGCTTACCTGATATTAAAGAATATCAAATTAGAGTGAGATCAGTTAGGGAAGTAAATGAATACTTATTAGAGTCTATCAATGCCAACAGAAATACGCATGGTGAAAAAATATTACCTTGCTATGTTCAAGAAAACATGAACAGTATTACAGACATTTCGGTGAAATCAGAATCAGACGCATCTTCTAGCAGAGGAGTTGATGGTGTTACGACTATGTCAGAAGGAATTACAGAGATGAATGAAGTTGTTAAAGTTTATGACAATAATCCACTGGTGAGCCAAGCCAATGCAAATCACAGTGATGAAATCGTTATCTTTCCAATAGAAAGTAAGGCATCTTCAAGCCAAATGGCTACACCACAGATTAAAATTAGAGCAATGAAGGAAGTAAATGAATACTTAAAGTCTATCAATTGCCTTAAAAGTGAAAAGAAATTATCTCGCAAAGTTCTCCCTATATTCCCACCGTCTCCTTATTATCCCCCCCATGTTCCCAAGCCTCCTGTTCCAAAGCTGAAGGCAAGACAGTATAAAAGAAAGAAGGGTATTGCGCTGATATGGTGGTTTGATGGCAAACAGCCATCTAAAAATCTAGATTTCTATGAAATATACTATTGTGAAGAAAAGAGTGATCGTATATTTTCTGATTGGATTAAAATAGGAGATGTAAAGCCAATGACTCTACCTATGATGTGTGATATTATTAAATTTGTTGAGGGTGTAACCTACTACTTTACTATTAGAGGAATTGATAAACTAAAAAGAAAAGGCTATTTCAGTGAAATTGCAAGCATCAAGCTGCCACTAAACTCATTATAGACATTTAATGATAGAGACATTTTTAATGCATAATACTGCATTAATATTAGTGTATAGGAAGCAGAAACAAGAGAAAAAGTGTACTGCACAAGCAAGATTCTTATATAGAGAAATAAGATTATTCTTTATTTGTATAAGATTTAATAAATCTGTAAATACATTTCTTGGTTAATTTTTTTATATTTTGAACTATGATTTAATTTAAGAGACTACTGTGTATAAATGTTCTGTAATAGTTTACATTGCAATGTTATTTATTTTGTAGTGTCCTTTGTTATATTTGGTTATGTGATCCACTACATTTCACAATTATATATATATATTTTTTTTTTTATGACTTAATTATTTACAGTCCCAATAACAGTAATAATAATCATTATAGTAGCTGCTTGCTAGGTAATACCATACTATGGATATTATTGAATTATTAATTGTTATTAAGCTTAATAAATTTTCCAGCCAAGCAGGATTGTAAAATGGAACTATTCTCTATAATGCAGATAAACATCTCATAAGTATTTTTAGAAAACCATTCTCTAGTAATCACAAATGAGAGAACTTTTAGCGACTAAAAGGGCAATTATACTTGTCTACTATTGATATAGTTTGTACCAGAACAGCTAATCTGAATTTTTTTCAAGATTAAATATGCACCTCCTTTGATCATTTCCCAGTCACATTAATGACTATATCATCAGTAGAAACAGTCACACAAAAAATAACAACATTAAAGAAATGTAAATCTATCTAGTGGAATGACAACTACAAAAAAACGCATCAAAATTATTTAATATGGAGTTCTATGCTACCTACACTATGCTTATGTGTCAGTAGACTGTAATCTCATGCATTAGAATATTTTTAAATCAATTTTAAAAGAACTTAAAATCAACAGAACTTAATAAAGTTAATGAAATATTACTGATTTAAAAAAGAAGGGATACATTTTGCGTAATAGACACAAAAATATGAATCTGTTAATAAACTAATTAAACTATTTATGATTCATTGTATCTATCTATCGAGTTGGATACTAATTTCACTGTTAAAGAATTAATATTGGTTTCCAAACTTGAATGAGGACTATTTATTTACCAGCCACTTGCAACTACTTTATATTTAAAGGATTTTATATTTATTTATAATTATTAATATAAATAATTAATTTATTATATTTATTTGTTATAATATTTAAAGGACCCCTAATCAAAATGTTAGTTTGACTAGGATTGTCAAATAATGAAAAATGAGTTGAAAAATGAATTAAAATTATGTAAAATTAATGACTTACATGAGCACTACAGAAGACAATATATATCACGATCAACAAAGATTATCATGAATTAATATATAAAAAGAAAAAAAATCATATATAGACGATAAAATAAATTTACTGGCAAACACAAAAAATTCCAAAGCATTTTGGAAGATAATAAATAAAGAAGTCTAATTAACCAAACAATCCATAGTAATGAATAGAAGCAGTTTCCAATAAATAATTACCTTGTTAGAATATCAATTTCATGTATGTCATTCAAACTTTATTAGACTTCTCCACTTCACAATTTGAAACCTTAATATATTATAATTTTTAAAAGTATATTATATAATCTTTATTATTTTTTAATTTATTTTATTTTGTTAAGAAAAAAGTTTTTTTTTTTCTTTTTTAAAAGTAAATTTTGATATTTTAATCACATGTTCAGAAAACCCATAAATAATTCATCAATAAATAATACTTTATACAAATATATGCAAACATAAATGTTTTAAAAATATTAAAATCATTATTTAAAACAATAACAAATCTCAATCCTAACTGACTAATTACTTAATGAGGATCAATATCCAAAACTGCAAGAATTAAGTTTATATTCTTTATACAGCCAACATGTGTAACTACAGTTTCGGTAAAATGAGATGAGACTAGTAACCATCTATTCATAATACTTTGGAGGTTTCTTTGACTAGATAAGAAGAATGAACAACGTACCATTATCACCTATAGTATGTTTTAACAATATTAAAATCATTATTTAAAACAATAACAAATCTCAATCCTTACTGACTAATTACTTAATGAGGATCAAAATCCAAAACTGCAAGAATTAATTTTATAATCTTTATACAACCAACATGTTTAACTACAGTTTCTGTAAAATGAGATGAGACTAGTAACCACCTATTCATAATACTTTGCAGGTTTCTTTGACTACATAAGAAGAATGAACAACGTACCATTATCACCTATAGTATGTTTTAACAATATTAAAATCATTATTTAAAACAATAACAAATCTCAATCCTAACTGACTAATTACTTAAAGAGGATCAAAATCCAAAACTGCAAGTTTATAATCTTTATACAACCAACATGTTTAACTACAGTTTCTTTAAAATGAGATGAGACTAGTAACCACCTATTCATAATACTTTGCAGGTTTCTTTGACTACATAAGAAGAATGAACAACGTACCATTATCACCTATAGTATCAAAAACCACAAGAACATTGCATGAATTGTATACCAACAATCAAACCTATTGTTAAATTTTACTACATACAGTCCTGTGAATAAATATAAACTCAAGGAAAAAAAACCCTATTTTGATTGGTTTAAATCATTTATCTTGGAATCTGATTAAAAAAAAGATATTATTTAATGTTTACTGTAAATGATTAGTTACAATTTTAATAAACTATTTAATAATATTGCAAGGATTAGCTAAAATTTAGACAAAAAACAAAACAGACCTGTGAAAAAGTATAAACTCAAACATTTTCTGTCTCTTTAATGAGTAAATTCATTTCAATAATGAACACTTCTTCCATGTTTTTTGATCATCTCGAACAGTCTTTTAGGAACACTTCTTACTAAATCAATTAAAGTGCTCTCTGGTATGTTTTCCCAAGCTTGAGTTATTCTTTCTTTGAGGTCATCAATATTTTGGATTTCTGGCTTCTGAAGGTCGTAGACTTCTCTTGCCATAATTCCCCATAAATTTTAAATCGGATTGAGATCCGGACTAAGAGCTGGCCAATCCAAAATGTTGATCCCGAAATCCAAAAACCATTGTTTTGTAGAGCGTGAAGTATGAATCGGCTCGTTATCCGGCTGAAAAATGATTTTGTCCTATTCCAGTTTTGTAATGAACGGCAAAAGAAACTCTTCTAAAACATTTTGATAACCTTTTGCGTTCAATTTTCCGGAAATGAATGCGATTTGTGACTTACCCTTTTCATTAAAAGCAGCCCATACCGTGATTCCGCCACACCAATGGGACCTTCATGACAAGATTTTTTTTCTTTTCTTAGGTCATGCCAGTAGTAATGTAAACAATCTGGACCATCAATATTAAATTTTTTTAAGCACCAAAAATAACTCTAGACCGTTTTTCACTGCCTTGAATATGCTGCTCAGCAAACTGCAGTCGTCGCTGCAAATGATATTTTTTGAGCTGTGGTTTTCTCACAGCCTTACTATATTTTAAGTACTATGATTTAATTAACCACTTCCTCACCAAGCTAGCATCACATTCTAAATTAAATCGCCTCATAATCTGTGCAGAGGATGCTCCTGTTTTTGTGATTTCTCTCAAAAACGCTAGTTTCACTTCTTTGGAAATTTTTGAAGGTCTTCCACCTCTTTTTTTTTTTTTTTTCCCCATAATTGTCTGGGCCGCTGTTAAAAGTTTTTTACTACACCCTGGGAGCGGTTTAGCACACTAGTAATTTTCCTCTGGGTCATCCCACCTCTTCTTAAGTCTATAATTCTTTCCCGTTCAATTTCAGTAAGTTGAGTCCCGCGCGGCATTACTTAAAAATCAGAAAACGCTACACAGTATAAAAAACAAACAAATATGCTCTCCCTTTAACAGTTATAAGAAAACTGAGGTGATATTAATCTATTAGAACAGAAAATAAACATTGAGTTTATACTTATTCACAGCGTAAAGATGCTTTATTTACAAAATCTGATGAACGTAAATTAAAAAACAGATCTAAAGCGAGTTAAAGCTTTTTGCCAATCTAAAAACATTACAAGTCTAAAAAAAATTATTGTGCAATGAATTCACTTTTAAATTTCATAAATACTTCAATTTTATTAGTTGAGTTTATATTTATTCACAGGACTGTACAAATATAACTCAATTAATAATTTACCTTTAAAATAGACATTTAGATTTTACATTTTGTGATTTTCCACTTAAAAAAATAGATAAAAATATATTTGACTAATTCAAATGTTTAATTACATAATGAATTAATTAATTTTGATTAAACTAGAGCCAAAATAAGAAACCGGATAAGTTTAATGAATTTTGAATGAAAAAATATTGTTCACACATGGTGACATTCAGCTAAAAAACTGGTTATGCATTCCATTGAAAACCATAACCGAAATTTAGATAAGAGCTTAACCCTCAACTTTCAAAACCCAGGTTTCAGATCACAATGGACCCCGTTTAGACCCTGAGCTCGGTCCTAAACGAGGCCTATTCTGATGAAAATAATTTTTTTGTGTTCCTTTTAGTATTATTTTAACAACCGGGTATCAAAATAACCCTCCCCAAAATAATGGCTCTCCAAGTAATAATTTATTAAAAGTTAATTTAAAGCAACCAAATTATGAAAATAATAATAAAATAGAGTTTCAATATTTCAGGCAGTCAAATCAATGTCTACTTCATCTATTAGTTATGAAATTTAGCTAACTTAGTTTCGTTAATTCACACCGTGAATGAATTTATTATTATTGATGGTGAAAATTTTATCACCCCTGACGAAGGTCGCTAGTCTTGTTAGTCGCTTTCTATTGGTTTAACGTAAATAAGTTAAGTTATAAAGCTGGATCGACTACAGAAATCTTTTTAACTTGGGACTTTTGCAGTAAAAATTATAAAGAATATTTATTATCAATCCTGAATGTAAATTTCTTTTTTTCAAATATTATATGACACAAGAATATTTATCTGAGTTTGGCACCCAAATAATAACTGTAAAGTTTTGGACGAAGAATAAAAAAAGCGGTCTATGTATCTACAAACCGAAAAGTTGAATTGTTCAATTCATTAGGAATGTACGATAAAAAATAAATTATAAATGATTTGAAGCAAAATAGCATAAATGCAAGTAATATTAATACTTTTCTAGTTAATTATTTGATTGATTTAAATAGAAATAGAATTAATGGCAAAAGTTAAAAAGCTATTTTCAGGGAAGTTGCTAAATTGCGTTTACACATTTATCAATATATGTTGATTTCTTCTCCAAGTAGGTTGATAAGTGAAAGTTGTGTGTTGCGCACATTGCACAACATTTTTCTTATTTTAATGTTTCCTAAATTAGACAAAACAAATACAAAAAACTTTTCGAAGTCCCCAGTTCGGATGCCAAATATGATTTTTTAATGTATAATACGAGGGGTGTCCGTAAAATAAGTTTCCCTATTTTTTTAAAAGTGAAAAAAATGTTTTATTACCATTGTATATTACATCATTAGAAATCTTGAACATTAAACTATTTTTCTACGTAGTCCCCGTTGACATTGATGCACTTCTGCATCCGTGTCACCATTTTTTTGATGCCCTGGTCATAGAGGTCCGCCGCCGCGCTGTTGAAGAACTTCATGACCTCTTCTTCCAATTCCTCTCTTGTCCCAAAATTCGTTCCGCCTAGGTGTTTTTTCAGGCTTGGGGACAGATGGTAATCACTTGGGGCCAGATCGGGGCTGTAGGGTGGGTGTTGGATGGATGACGTCCAGCCCGCTGTTCATCGTGCACATCTGTGCGCCCTTCTTTGGACTCTTTGCACCATTTGCGCACCATCTGGACACTCATGCATGTTTCACCATACATTTCCCTAAGTTGGGAATGAATTTCGGTCGCCGAATTGCCTTAAGCACACAAAAAACGGATCTGGCGGGGGAAGCGATTGGGAGCTCCATCTTTCAAGGCTGTCAAGGCCGAACTGATGGTGGCAGCGAGTTGACCGGGGTTGGGATGTGGAGGGGGGAGTCCAAGTGACACGCTGGTGCCGTCTGAGGGACCTGCCGCGACTTGCACGGCTGTGCCACAACAGGGAAACTTATTTTACGGACACCCCTCGTATATAAGAACTATTAGTTGAAAATTATTCATTTATTATTTTTATATAATTTTATTCAAAGAGAAAAGATTAGCAATGGCTGGGAATCGAACATCCCTGGTTACTACGCTACAATGTGGTGAGATCGCTGAAGAGAAAAGATTGACCCCCTGGCTAGCCCATCGGTATGAGCGCTGTTACAGAGATGTAGAGGACCTGGGTTTGATTCACAGCCTTAGCTAATTTTCTTCTAATAAAATTATTATTTTTTAATTTATTTTATTTTTACTTTTTAAAAATATATTTTGCTGCTATAACAGTTTTGGGTTCTTATAAGTTTGAGTTTAGAGTTCTGGCCTGTGGTGAATCATTAATGACACTAAAATACATTTTTAAATATTTTTATTTTATAATTCAATCTTATATATTTCTTATAGTGAACTATTCATAATAAATTATTTTACCTTGATTGTTGGCTAATTTTATAATGGTACCAGTTCAATATGAGTTGTGATGTATGTTTTCCCTTTTTGTTTCATTTGGTCGCTAGTAGTTGGATTCTCAAGCTTCTTTTTTACTATACAGTTTTTCTTTTATGTATTTTATGGCACTCCTTGCTTGATACTGACTAGTCAGCCTCTTCAAAAAGGGTCTCCTTTTCTGAGCCTTCCTTGGCTAAATACTTACGATTGCTCTTCTTTTCCTTTGGTTGCTTCTCAAACCAATCTTTTTTATTTTTAATAAAAATAATTTTAAAATATTATAATATTAACCCAAAATCGAAAAAAGCACCATGGCCTATTACAATATCTTACGAACTTAAGAGAAATCTCCCAAAAACTGGATCTTATATTTAGAAATATTCCTTAATAGATTAATGAATGAGGAAATATTTCTGGATAGTTTATCGAAAGCAAATGAAGTCATCACATCACATCAATCTGCAACAAATTTGTTCTATTTGTAACTTAAAAAATGTAGAAAATTCAGAACATCTGCTGAGGAGCCCTATGTATAACCCTGTCTCCCAATATTACCTGCCCATGTGTAATGATGTTGCAAACTTACTTCCCTCGCCTGAGAGAAAAAGAAATTTATATTGTTACTGAAAAAAAGGCAATCAATACAAGACCATTTATCTTAAATGAATAGTTTCAATAATAATATTTATTATTGGCAATTAATAGGTTACAGTTTCTTTTTGTTTTATATTTTCAGCATAAAGCGAAAAGCATCAATTTGTTTTATTATTTAAATCATATTTTTCTTAGATAAGTTGGTTAGTATCTTTATTGCGAGTTTTGTTTAGTTATTTTATTTTGTTTTAAATTAAATGCAGTTTGATGTAGTTACCAATCTCTTGTTATAAGGCATGTGGCTTAAAAACAATAAATTAATCTTAATCTGGTTTAGTAACAATAAATCAATCTACCCATCTAATATAATTTCAAATGTAAAAAACTCCAAACTATTCTGGTTAGTTGTTTACCTTAGTATAATTTTATTAGAATTTCTAAATATAATAGACTATTTCAATAGCTTATACCTTCCAATAATTAATAATGGGGCAGAAAACTTCTTAAGCACATCATTGTTAAATGGTGAAATATCACAAGGTCAAATGTTAACGGCACTTTCATTAACCGAAAATAATAAATGAGCTGGTGAATACTAACACCTGTGAGTTATTTAAGCATCTGATCCCAGAGTGGGAAATTTAATTACTTTATTTATTTAGCACGACTCTTGTAGCTGAATAAATCCCGATTTAAATGGTCAGGGCGATAGTGAGGGCGAAAAACCTCACCATAAAATTACAGGAGTATTGCATTATTAAAGGCTTGTTCCAAACTATTTACCACTATTTTGAGAGAGATAGTGGTGTGATAAAATTGTTATAATCCTTGAAAAACAGTTAGTTTATATAATTAACAATGCATAATAATGCTTCAGAACCAAATTAGAAAAAAATATCTATGTGTTATCTGATGCTGCTGGCAGATTCTAGGAATGATACCAAAAAAAAAAAAATTAAATATTCTCAACCTATTTTCTAAACTGAGGCATTAAAGCTTTGAATAAAATAAAAAAAATGATAATAAAGGGTAAAGGCAACAGCTGGGAAACAAAATTCAAACTATTTAACTCTTTAGCTTGAATTTGACTACTAGAATATTTAGAGAAAATAGTTTTGACTTGCACAACCACTAATACGATTTGCAATAACCTTATTTTCATAGAAAAAGCATATAATTAAAATAAATAGTATTAAATAGAGTGGGGGGGGGGGATATGGTGTATTAGGCTGAATTTCTGGACAGCATCAGTCCTCCTCATTGCTTTACTGTGAGCAGTCCATTTTTTATTTATTTTTTTATAACGTAAGAAAATTACTGTACTTTAGTGACAAGTGTTTCATTCAAAGTGGTGTATTGTTAGTGTAATCAACAGCTTATATAAATTTCAAGCCGTTGAAACGCCTAGGGACGCCACGCAAATTGGCTTTACTGCAGGAATACAAAGAAAAGTAAGTCATTATTTATTTTATTTCACAATAAAAAAAAAATATCTAATTAATAAATAAATTGTCGCTCATAGGTTAAATAGAAGTATAAGGAGGTTCAGTCTACACAGATATTACTACGAATAATTAAAAAAATACATCGATTAAATTATCAACTGTTTCTTTGATGTTTGAAGCACAAGTTTACTGTTAACAGCACCTACATTGAATTTTGTATTTATTTTTTTTTTTTTTAATTACGAACTAATTTAAGACATTCCTTCAATTTATTGATATTGTTCAATTTATGAAGTTAAAACTAATATTTTCTATTTGACTTGACTGTAAAAATTAATCGCACGACTTATGGAAATAGGATGAATGCCAATCGGATTTCAAGCAAGAAATTAAAATGTTTCATATTTCACTTAAAGAAAAAAAAAATATTCAAAATTAAACCTGCAGACTTCCACTGGTAATTGTGACAAATTTCTATTCTAATTTTAATCTGTTGTTAGTTAAAGTTCAAAATGTGAAAAAATGAAATTATTTTTCTGTGTTTTTTTTTTTGTGTTTTTTTAGGTGTATTTGGTATTAAAGTTAATTTTATAACCCAGGAGTTAAAATGTTTACTACCCCGTAATATTCCAAAATCTTTAACTTTAAGCTAATTCCACGCAATTAAAAAAAAATCCATACAAGGCTAACATGAGCGGGTCACAATTATTGAGTTTGCTAACATTTCTCAGTTTTATTTGCAATGTAATACTTTTGAAAAAAAAAAAATTGCAAGTAAGTAAACATTTAACTTCTTATAATATGATTAATTGCTAATGGTAGGCTTGTTTACTGCTCTGAGGAGGCATTCCATGAAATCAAAAGCCCGATAATGTTTGAAAAAAAAGGGTCTAATTATTGTTAGAACATAGCCCTTTCATTGTTCCACGGTTTGTTTAATCTTGTACTCTTGTAAACATATTATATTAAAAAAAAATTCTAGATAATTTCACAAATGATATATAACAACTTAATTTTAAAAACATTCCTTTGATAAAATGATCTTAGATAAGTAAATTAATATCAACTAATGGGTGAAAAAATGTATTAGATTCGACTAGCAAATCCTTCCTCTTCACTTGAGCCGAGCTCTGTGGTGTAGCAGTTAGCATCCTCGCATGTAACGCAGGAGACCCGGGTTCGACTCCCGGCGGAGCCAAATGTTTTCTCTTCAAAAAATAAATTATTTAAAAATGATTTAAAATGGTGGTCAGCCACAAATTAAGATTAGATTAATTAAAATAATTTAAAAAATTGGCTTATGTCAATAAATATCATAAATTGGACAAAATTTGTCCACCTCCCGCTACTACTCGCAAAACTTGTGAGATAGGGGGAGTAGGTATCGGTGAAGAGGAAGGATTTGCTCTGCCTTGAGCCGAGCTCTGTGGTGTAGCGGTTAGCATCCTCGCATGTAACGCAGGAGACCCGGGTTCGACTCCCGGCGGAGTCAAATCTTTTCTCTTCAAAAAATAAATTATTTAAATGTATTATATTTAATTATAAAAAAAATTTCGTAATTTTTTCATCTCTTTCTACCACTTAAGTAATTTTATTATAAAATAAAATTTTTATTAATTAAAAATTGAATTGCCAGGAAATAAAGAAGAAGAAATAAAAACAAAAGCCTATCTATACAAAATTCTATATTCTTTATTTTTTCTTATCCTCTTTACATGTATTTTTCTTTTTTTCTTAGAAGACCCACCCTTTATTTTTCTTATTTTTTTTTTTTTTTGTATTATTTTTATTCACCTTAAATGTAAATATTTTTACAAGTGTAGCATGATGGTTAGATATATATTTTTATATTTGCATATCTGTACTGCCGAATGATGGTGCTGGTACTGCTAAAAAATCGAATGGGGAAAAAAATAAAAGGCATTTTCTTACATGCCTGTTAGTAAAAAATTTTCTTAAACGGTAATGGCAAGAAGTCATGACCTGCATTCATAGACCGCATCCTAGTCTGCTTGTACGAATGCGCATGGTGGGTTCATAAAATGTGGAACTTGGTGTGCTGCTTTGATTTTCCACAGCAACCCATTTATGAGAAATTTTGGAGGCATAGTTTGGCAATCTCATTCTGATTTTTCTTTCTGAGTTCTCTGTAAGGTATTTAAAATTATGTTTGGACGAAGGGAACTTTAAGATAAAGAGATTTTTTCCCATAGAGTGCTTCAGCAATTATTAAAAAATATCCATTTTCGAAAGAAAGTACTAAAAAAAAAGAATGTGTCGAGTGTGCTGGCTATAATACATCTTATTATTAAGTTGAAAGGTGTCCCTATTATATACCGAAAAATTAGCCTGGATACAAATGGATAGAAGTCATTAAACTCATTTGGAAGTTTCGAAACGAGGAAAAAATCCCGTAATCATGTTAAAAACATTTTTTTATTGTTTGCTTAAAAGATAAATTTACCTAATTAGAATAAATTAGCACTCACTGGTCCAAATAATATTAATTCTTAAGAATCAATTTATAGAAAGTTAGGAACACTGTAATTTGTATGATTGAAGTGATGCCTGGAATTCAACTGATTTATTCTATTGCATATCTTAGATTCGCAGTTCTTCATTCATCACAGTCCTTCAAGGTCATAATCTCATTAAAAAAAATAGTGCTGTCAGCCACGTATTATGATACAGAGGGTCATCAACCCCCCCCCCCCTAATTTTGTGCTAAATCTGCCTCTGCCTAGCTGAGAGGGTCCGGGAGCTCACACCCACCCTTGTTACTCCACTGCGGGTTGGGGCTAATAATTTTTCAATCCAATAACTTTTTCTCTTGGGTTGATTTGGAAGAAGAGACAGTAGGTTATTATTCTGAAGGAATTATTGCGGTTTTCATATGTATGATTCAGTTAAATTTCAAGCACAAATATTGATTCCCTCAATTAAATTTATGCAATGTAATTCATTAATCGAAGGGTGCGGTTTTTCGAGTAGGAAATAATTTTCTTCCGATTTAAATGGCATTTTCCTTCAAAGGAAACTTTACTGACGAACTTACTTATATTAGAAATCGACGTGTTTCGATAATACGTGTAACGCCACACTTTTCCACATTTATATGCTTATATTTGTATATCTCCATAAGTTATCTGCATATGTAATGCAAAACTTGAAAGTTCTCAGTATTTTTCGATTCATTAGTGCTCATTTAATTTTTTAAGGGACCTAATTTCATCAACAATCGAGTTTTTTTTTTTTTTACCGTTTGTTTGTTTTTTTACAGCGGTTTGCTTTTTGTAAATATATCGTGAAGGTGAATCGATAGGAGGTGTATTTACGACACCTAGTAAAGTTTGTTGTCTCTTCTGTCTTTCTGGAAATCGAGAACAATTACTGTTCATCTAAGAACACTTTATATTGCCTTTAGAAATTTATTATGAAACTAAAGTTTCTAAACTCCAATATAATTAATTCAACAACCCGCTACGGGTCTTCGCCGCGTCAAGTCGTCGCCTCCATTCTTCTCTGTCTTGCGCCAGGGTCTGCCAAGCTCGGGTGTTCAGGAGCTTCAGCGCGTCGGCTTCGACCTCATCTACCCATCTAAGTCTTGGCCGTCCTCTCTTTCTTCTTCCATCCACATATCCGAATAGTAGTCTCTTGATTGGGGAGTCACCGTCCATTCTTGCAACATGCCCAGCCCATCGTAATCTTGAGAGCCTTATAAAGTGCACCACATCCGGTTCCCGGTAAATTTGGTACAACTCTGCATTGTGTCTCATCCTGTACTGGGTGCCATCTTTTATAGGACCAAACATTCTTCTCAGGATTTTTCTCTCAAAAACCTGCAGGCAGATGGCGTCTGCACGTGTTAAGGGCCATGTTTCTGATGCGTATGTCAGCACAGGTCTGATCAGCGATTTGTACAGAACTTAATTAATTCAAGATCATCTTATACCCATTGACGAATCGAGGGGGGGGGACTGTGGGGGTTGCAGCCCCTCCCTTTGGAAAATTTTTAGTCATTTAAAGATAGAATTCGGCTTTCCTTAATGTAAGAAAGCAAGTTAAATAACAAATAATGAGCAGAACAAATATAATTTTAGTTGTGGGAAAGGAACATAAAGGTAAAAAAGCTGATTGGCAGGTCCAAATGAAGGAAGGGCTGTGGGGCTGCAGCCCCCCCCCTTTACGATCGGCTGGATCCGCCCATGCTTATACCATATTATTTCACACCTTAAATACTTTAAGTAATTTGAGCATCACATATTTAATCTCTAAAGTAATTCTTTTTATTGTTAAATAAAAGGTTTTATTTTTATCAGTGATAATACGGGATAAGAAATTTTGGCTGACATATCGCGGGCATATATACACATCAGATAAACAGTTTGATCAAAATAGTTACAGCCGTTTTTGAGAAAAAACTTTGAAAATGAGACATTTAGTAAATAGAGTGCACCCTCCAATCATTGGCGTATCCAGGGGGGGGGGGCTGCAGCCCCTCCCTTTGGAAAATTTTTCGTCATTTAAAGATAGAATTTGACTTTCCTTAATGTAAGGAAGCAAGTTCAAGAACAAATAATGTGCAGAACAAGTAGAATTTTAGTTATGGGAAAGGAATATAAAGGTAAAACAGCTGATAAGCAGATTCTGGGGAAGGGCTGTGGGGTTGCAGCCCCCCCCCTTTACGATCGGCTGGATCCGCCCATGCTTCCAATTCATCAATTTTGATGATATTTTGACTATCACATCACGGGCACATACATACATACCAAGTTTAATCAAAATCTTTAGAGCCATCTTTGAGAAAATAAAAAAAAACGTAAAAAATAGACAAAATTCAGTAACCCTTTCAGTCACCATGTCCACAATTGTGGAAACTGATTTTGTTAGGGATACCAAAACAAAAAAATTGTTTACTCGATATTTCAGATCATTTTTCGCTAGGCAGCAACACTAGGTATTCCAAAGAGGTATAAACTGATATGAGAAATCAAGTTTGGACATTGAAAATACTTTGAACTAATTTTTTCGGACATCAAAATCGGTGTCCACAATTGTGGACCCCGAAAGTTGGTGTTGGTGAAAGGGTTAAATAAAGTACTCCCTCCTTTTGACCAATTTTGATGAAATTTACGCTACCACGTCACGGGCATAGACATCACCAAATCTGCTAGTCTGTTCACAGACACACACACACAGACCATTTCGCGGGACTTGGTTATTTGGACTCAGGGGAGCCGAAAACGTGTATTTCCGTTGAGAACCGGAAGTCGAAATTTTTCACGATCTCAATACTTTCCCTTGCTATATATTTCATATATAGGTAAGTGAAAGTAAAAATTAGGATTTACAAAACTAGTATTCTTCCAACGGATGCGAAACGTGGCTTAAAGTTTTTGAAAGTAAAGCACTGCGTAGAATATTTGGACCGAAGAGGGATGAACTAACCGCAGAATTTAAACGCTTACACAACGCCGAACTGAGTGAACTGTACCCGGTAAATATAATTGATGTGATAGTAGCGAGACGAATAAAATGGGCGTGTAAAATTGCGAAAATTAGTTGTGAACGAATTCTGAAAAGATTAATGAGGGCGGTGCCGAATGCAGTGGCGGATCCAGGGGAGGGGCCTGGGAGGTGAGGACATCAATAAATTATTACTATTTCTGCCTAAAAAGGGCTATCTTTAATAATTTTTTAACTCCTTAAATGAAAAATGGATTGTATTTAAACATTTAATAGAAATTTACTATTTATATGTGCACTAATATTTTAAATTAGGTCCTTTATGACGCAAACATTTAAAAAATAAAAAAGTGCGCCCCCCCCTCAGAAAATTTCTGGATCCGCTACTGGCCGAATGGGAAACGTTGAGGGCAGGCCGAGACGGAGGTGGGAGGATTGTGTTAAGGCGGATCTATCAAAGTTGGGTCTGGAAGGCGGTCGATGGATGGAGGTGTGCAGGGAGCGAGTTGTGGTGTCGGCATCGAACCTTCGGGTTCTTTAAGCCTTCATTATTATTATTATTATTGTGATAGTACGGCAATGCAATAATAATAATGTCCGATATTTTTGTTCTATTTAGTTTTTTTGAAAACTTCATTTAGTTACATTGGAAATAAATAATATCCGTTAAATAGGTATGTTTCAGCAAGTACTTAAAACACATTGGCAACTCTTTCGCATGCAGTAAAGGCAGTACGCCTTTACTTACTGACAGTGGGTTGTTAGTAAAGGCGTAATCTGCATGCGGAAGAGTTGTTATAGTGGTTTAAGTGTAGTCGGAACATAGGTAACTAATATACAAGTCTAAACTAGTCATTTTTCGTGCATATATACATTTTACGACTTGATAAAAAAAAAAATGGTATTACTTTGTGAAGTTATCAGCTTTCCAACGATATATTATACATATGTTACTGAACTAGTATATTATCAAATAAAGCATGTTGCAGTAGCGGATCCAGGCGCCCTTCCCCCTGAGAGGTGAGGACACTCATAAAGTATTATTATTTCTATATAAAATGAGCTATATTTAGTCATTTTTCAAGTCCAATAATTGAAAATGAATTGTATTTAAACATTTACATCCATTTACAACGTCATTATGTACGAATATGTATTTTAAATTAAGGCCTTCATTACTCATGAAATATAAAAAAAAAGTGCGCCCCCCCTCAGAAAATTTCTGGATCCGCCACTGGCATGTTGTTTCGTGGACGTATGATTATATTCTTGTTTTTAGTTTAAAGCCTGTAGCGGGTTTACAAAAACTTCCTAAAATTCTGGGTTTTACTTTCCTTGTTACTGTTAAAAATGGGAGTAGGGAGGCACAGTAGCGGATCCAGAAATGTTTTGAGGGAGGGGGCGCACTTTTTTATTTTTTAAATATTTGCGTCATAAAGGACCTATTTTAAAATATTAGTGCACATTTAATTAGTATATTTCTATTAAATGTTTAGAAACAATCCGCTGTTCATTTAAGGAGTTTAAAAAATTATTAAAGATAGCCCTTTTTATACAAAAATAGTAATAATTGATTGGTGTCATCTCCCAGGGGGGAGGGGGGCGCCCCTCCCCTGGATCCGCCACTGGGGAGGCATTTTGACTGTTTTGTGTAAAGATGCAGCCCAATATCTTGTCGATTGCATTGGTTAATTTAAAAATAAAATCACTTTAAAAATAAAAAGCAATGATAATAATCTTTCTGATTCCAAATAAACGTAGGGGTAAGTTGAAAATATCAAAAGAACACTATGATTTCTTTCATAAAAATGTGAGAATAAGAAATCAATTTAAAAAAAAAAAAATGGCGGGCGGTTTCCCCGCCCCCGAATTATGATATTATTTACATATTTTGAAACAGCAAAACATGTGCTACATAGTACTTTACAACCATGGACGGACTCAGCCGGTTGTAAAGGCGGGACTGCAGTTCCAAAAGGGGGCTGTGGGGATGCAGCTATTTTAATTTTAATTTTTTTAGCTATTTTAATTTAATAATTTTTGTTTACAGTTAGCGTGTATTCGTACAAATCAAAATAAAATTATTCGTAGGTATTATTGCATTTTTCCGCTTTTTACACCATTTTGAATTTTTTTGTGTATTCATAAAAATCTGAAGGTAATTATTTCATTCTTTTTAGTGCATTTATTTTTACTGGTTCCTAATTTTCTAAGTCGGTTTAGTTTTTTTTTTTTTTTTTTTTTTTTTTAAAGTTTGTTATTTAATACTTTTCAGTGGCGGGAGATAATTTGTAGAAAGCCATAAGTTGGTTTCTAAAAAAAAATTTCAAGTGTTTTTTTTTTTTTATACAGATTTTAAATGCAGTTAGCACTGATTTCTGGTTTTCGAAGTCGTTTATGTATTTTTTATTCAGTACCCCTTCTCGGCCATATAGCCTCATTTCAGATGAAACCAAACTATTCTATCCATCCCGGGCCTTTATATTATAATTTTATTAAGAGTCACCTTTTCAATTTTATGAATACACCCAGAAAAGGTGTGTATTTATCTCCCCATCTCATATCCCTCTCCTATGAATCCCTTCAATCCGACCTTGAATCCGTTCATTGGGATATCATATATTCCTACGACTCAATTGATCCTATGGTTTCCATCCTCACCTCAAATTTGAAATCCATTTTAGATATCCATGCTCCACTGAAAACCCGAACCTTACATCGCACACAGGGGTATTTGGCCCTAAAAGTTGGCCAAAACCTATTTTTTGAAAATTAAAATTTCTGGTAAATAATGACTGGAAGTTCAAGTAGAGGACCTGTTGAATCATGTAAGATGATTTTCATCTCTTCCAGGCCCTTGGTCCGGCAGCTATTCTAATTCAAATCGGACCTTATCCTTTAACTCGTCTGTGCTCATTAGTATTGGTCTACAAAATAGATTAATTTTCTTTGTTCTTACTGAAGTATTGGCATTATCATATAATGGATAGTTCGAGGCCAGGTTTGTACTTGTTATCCAGATAGTTATAATTTTTTTGTATTTAATAGTAGTATCAATATCTTTTTGTTTTTTGGTAGGTATATTTTAGAGCTAAAAATTAAATTTGAAGGTTAAAAAGTTATACTTCTGGGCATTTCTGGGCAACGAAATATTTTTTATGATAATGTATAATTATCCTAGATTATGTTTCTTGAAAAAAATTCTGCGAATAGCTGCGGTTGGGAGACTTATAATTTTTTATTACTAAAATGTCAATTTCATTAAATAATAAAAAAAAAATCAATTTTGTTATATTTTCATTTATTTGTATTTAAGGATCTTCTGGAACAATAACTGTAATCTGAATGGAATTATTGGAGAATTTTTTTAAAGTCAAAACATTAGCTTTTAAAGAAAAGAAGGAGTTTTTGGTGTCTTTTCTCATTGGGAAATATTGTATTAACCTAGAGCATGTGAAAGAGCTAAAACAAATTTATCCATTTTGAGGCATGATTTCCAAGTGAGATAGAATGCTTCTTCAAGGAAAAGAAATGTTTTTGAAACAGCAACAAGAAATGGCTAGTGGGACGATATCAATCACTAGCTCAAGATCTGATGGACGCTCTGAAAAATCATTTGTTACTTTAAAATTTACAACGGATACGGAGAAACATTATCAATGGTATGCTATGACACCATCTGTTCACAAAATTTTAAGGGATGGTTTTGAAGTGATAAAAAGCCCTCTGCTTCATATTGGTCTTTTATCTGAGGAAGCAGCAGAAACCTGAAATAACCATTTCCGGGTTTATAGAGAAAATAAGACCAGAAAATTTTCCCGGACAGAGTGCAATCTGGATGTCATTAATAGATAAATACTGACATCAGATCCAGTTATCACTGGTATGAGAAGTTCAAGAAAAAAGGTATCAGGTTTTGTAAGGAAACTTTAGAAATGTTGTCTCCCCCAACCAACTTAGCCGATAGTGGTGATTCCGAAAGTTCATTAAGTGACGAGGAAAGTGAATAATGAATAATCAAATTTATTATGCATTTTTAAGAAAGGTTGGTGCGTTTCTTCCTGGGATATAAGTTGTGTTGTGTTTCGAAGAGGTATTAAATAATTCTTAATGAATTAGGAAAACACATTTTTTTTTTTTTTTATCACCATAACTTTTTATATTCACCTATTTTACACTATTTTCATTTTTTTAAAAATAATAGTAATAGATAAATGATAATAAATCTTTAATTAGTTACAAGCATATTTCATGGGTGCAATGCATAAAGAGAAAATAATATGAACATAAATTGTAAATCCATGGATGGCCTATTTCACAGTCGGTGGAGTTTTGTAAAAATTTATTTTATGAAAATTTTCTCCTTAGAGTATTTTTTTAACTGCTAAAAAACATTTTTAATGTCTATTACAAATATAGAAGTCATTTTGAATACTTTTGATTTAATAAAATGGAAGGATATAGTTTTGGCCAGCTTTTTGGGTCAAATACCCCTGTGTGCATGGTCCTGCTGCACCTTGGCTGACTCCTGAAATAAAGGATATGATAAAAAGAAGGGAAGCTGCAAGACGCGCATCACATCAGAGGTGAATGTTGCCGCCAATGACAGGAAGTGCAATCTTTGGTGATGACCGGGGTACTGACTGGTCGGAATACTAAAGAGGGGAGCATATCTAGGAGGAGACTACACTGTGGTGCCTTATTAGAAATTGGTGCCAAAAAATTAAAAATTTTGCACCTGTCAGGTGCACGCGACTAACGGAGGGTTAACCCACTCCAATCTGGATTCCGATCTGGTTACTCAACTCAATCCGCTCTCCTAAAAATTACTCATGACCTCCAAACATCCATCGAACACCGAAAATTAACTATCTTCATCCTTCTTGATTTCTCCAAAGCCTTTGATACAGCTGACCTCAATATCCTTCTTACCAAATTGCAAAAGCTCCATTTATCAAGCAGCGCCTTAAATTGGTTCAAATCCTTTCTTTCAGACCGGTCACAGTTTGTAGTCGTTCCAGGCCAACCTCCATCCATGACACTTCGCCTCTCCTGTGGTGTTCCGCAGGGTTCCTCTCTTTCCCCCTCTCTTTCCCCCACTCTGTTCGCCATTTATATTAACGACCTTCCTCTTCTGATCCATCACTCCCAATATCACATCTATGCAGACGATTTCCAAATATACCTATCCTTCCCACCTTCCGAGTTATCTTCAGCGACAAAGAAGCTACAGGATGGTTTAAATCGAATCAGTCTCTGGGCAGAGGCTAATAAGTTGAAGCTGAATGCAGAAAAAACAAAAGCAATTTTAATAGGCTCCAATTACCTCCTCAAAACCGTCCCTAACATCCCCACTCTGCTCCTAAATAATAATCCCATCAAATTTTATCCAACTGTCAAAAACCTCGGAGTGACTTTCGACCAAACCCTTTCCGGGAAAAACCACATCTCCAATATTTCCCGCCGTACCTTTACCACCTTAAAGCGATTAAATCACCTCCGGTGCCATTTTCCATTTGAAACACGTAGGCTCCTGGTCACTTCCCTGGTGTATCCCCACTTTGACTATCGTTGTGCGGTGTATGGGGGTATCTCTGGGGATCTCGAAGCAAAAATAAAACATTTATTTAATTGTTTCGTACGATTTATCTTTGGGGTCCCAACAGACGTCTCCGTCTCACCTTTATACGAAAGGCTAAAGTGGTTATACCCATCCTACCGCCGGAAATATTTTCTGGCCTCCTTCCTTTTCCAAGTTATCCGATCCCGCCGTCCATCATACATCGCCGTACTTCTCCAATTCAAAACCTCTGTCCATTCCCGCAATACCCGTTCTAGGTCTTCAGATCTATACACTCCGGCCCACCGAACGTCAGCATTCGAAAGATCTATCATTATCCGGTCCTCATCCCTATGGAACTCAATTCCCCCTTCTATCCGTCACTCCAAAACTCTCCCTACTTTCAAATCCCGCCTGTACAATCACCTCCCAACCACCCAGTTTCCCGAACAATTGTAAATAGTCTTCATAAAATCTCAATTTTATCTTTAAATTGGTGTAGGCCTTTACTTGTTATTTATCTTGTAAATATAAGTTCAATTTGTTTTATTTGCAAATAAGTATATAAATGTACATATTATATGCTGCACATACTCAGTTATCTTTATGTTAAGTGAATAAGGGTATTATTTATTTTTAATTTTTTTCATCACAAGAAGACTAATTTATTATTTATCATTTTTTTTTTTCTTTTCTGTTTCATTTTTATCTGTTTCATTTTTTATAACACTCTAAGGCACTAAAGCCTATTATGTATATGTATAATTTGTTCCTAAGGGACTAGTTCCCGGGACAATCAATAAAGAGTTTATTTATTTATTTATTTTAAAAAGTGGAAAATCTAGTGCAATGCTTACATTACACAACTTTTAATACCCTCCCTAATTTGTCTAGAAATGGACTTTTTTTTTTTTTAAAAGACCAATGTCCCATTGGTAACTCAAATTCAGAAAATGAGTTGCAAAACACTTCGGCTTTAATTCTTGCAGGGTAGCCTTTTTGACATCAATCATTTTTATGGCTGATTTATTTTTGCAGTGAGGACTGTCCTAATAAGCCAGGCAGTCCTAAGTCCGTTTCCATTGTCTGCTTGAATAAAATGCATTCATTCAACACTGGACAGTAATTCGACACAGTTGAGACAAGTAAATGGAAAAGTGCAAAAAATCAAAAAGAAGAAAAAGTAATTAGAAAATTGATGATGGAAGTAAATCCTAATAAGTGACTACCTTTAAGATTTTTGTATCTAGACAATAGCAAATTCTGTAAGTGCCAACAGCTAGGGACGTTATCGTAACTTAAAGAAAAATATGAGAAAAAAAAAAAAAAATGAGACAATTGACCATCATAGATGGAATTGGAGATGGAAGAAAATAATATTGAAATTATTTAGCAGGACGTATTTATTTAAGACTGGACACACCCATAGTATTTTTACTTAATTTTCGAACCACATTTAAGCTTAGTTAATAGTTTTTTGTTTTCCCAAAATCAATAATTTGGCACTTACAGCCTTTTTCATTTATAAGCCTCAATAGTTACAGAAACAACATTAAAAACCGATAATAGTAATCCGGATAATATAAAATTCTTGGAATTCCATGAATTTTGTGGTCTTATGATTATGGTGTCCATCCTTCGTTTAGACCTACATCTAGGATTTTTTAATGTTTACGGTGTGGTGCTTAATAGTAGCTTTAATCTCCTTAAATCCACAAAAATAATCTTTTAAATTACCCCAAAAAAATGTTCTTGAGTTTCATTTCTTGGCAAAGTTTTCCAGGAACAGGGTCAAAACTACAATAACTTTGCTGGAACCATAAAAAAGTGTTCCATTTTTCAGAAAACGATAGTGATATTATGTTCTACCTATATTATATATCTTTATTTAAATTTATTGTTGAAAATTTATTTAAGGTTATGTTTAAGTTTTGTTCCACAAGCACTTGAAACACGTCAGTAACTAACAGACTGCCCAAGTTCTCCCCCACTCTTTGGTTTCTGAATTTGATTGGTTGGTTTTGCCAACCGGTTCATCTAGCATTAAAAGAGTATTGAGCATTGCTTTAAATCATCCAATCAAATTTAGAATAAAATAAAAAATAAAAAAATGGGGAAAGTACAGGAGCAGTTTGTTTTTTATCAACATATTTTAATAGTTTGTTCCAATTAGTAAATATTCTGAGCGATAATTATTTTCGTTTTGTTTTCCCGATAACTTCATAAATAAATTAAGAACCCAAAAAAAGGTTTTAATGGGACCACCTTGGGAAAATACTCTATAAGATGCAAAAGGTTTCGTTCCAATTGGTCCATCCATCCCGGAGTAATTGGTGAACATACATAAAAAAAGCACACAAAAAAAAAGGCACATTCGTATCGAATTAAGTAACCTCGCCTTTCGAAGTTGGTTAAAAAAAGGCAAACATTTTCTTAGCTATGTCCATCACCGATGTGATTACCCTAATATGTGTTTTGATTAATGATGAGGAGTGTGCAGAATCCTTTGCTGTCTGGGCGAGTTCGGACTGATTTTGATGAATTGTAGTAAAATTCCACCATTGCCTTTCCCAAGCCAGGATGAAAAAGGAGGAGGGGGAGGAGTAACAACCTCGTTAAAAAACCTGGGTTCAGCTGGCCCGGCTGATAGCACCCAGTTAGGGCTCCTTTCTAGGATTACAGGACTGGTCCTCCAGGTTGGGGGTTAGGCGGAGGGGTCAGCTGCTCCTCTCTCGGAAAAAATCTTTGTGGCTATGAAACGTCTAGGAAATTTCCTCGGATTTGGACAGTCTCAGTATCGACTCGGCGCTCTCAAGGAATTTAAGTTGCAAACATGGAATGTTCGTTCAATGTACAGAGCTGGAGCATTACAAATACTCCTAGATGAACTTTCCAAATATAAGACAGATATTACGGCACTGCAGGAAATGAGATGAGTAGGATCCGGTATCATGGAGAAGAAAGGACACACAATCTATTATAGCTGCCACATGAATCAACATGTCTTCGGAGTAGGTTTTGTGGTGAGCAGTAATATAAGGGAACATGTCATGGATTCCAAAGCGGTTAATCAGCGGTTATGCATGCTGAGAATTAGGGGTAGATTCAGAAATTATTCTTTATTTTCCAATTGAATTGGCAGACGAGCAGGCTAAGGATGATTTCTACCAAGATTTGGATAAGATACTCATAGAATGGCCAAAACATGATGTGAAGATTGTACTAGGTGACCTTAATGCCCAGGTCGGAAGAGAACCTGCTATTTTGCCTATAGTAGGAAGACATAGTCTTCACACGGAATCCCATGATAATGGTATCAGACTAGTGAATTTCGCCGATCCCAGGACATGGTTGTTGGTAGCACTATGTTTGACCGTAAAAACATTTACAAGGCTACGTGGGTTACACCAGACAATAGGACTAACACGCAAATTAACCATATTTTGATAAGTAGGAGACAAAGGTCAAGTCTCATAGCGGTCAGAACCTTCAGAGGAGCAAACGTTGATAGCGATCATTATCTGGTCGTATCAGGTATTCGGGCAAGAATAAGTAATGCTCAAAAAACAAAAGGGGCTCGACTGGAAAGGATCAATACCCGTAAACTGCGTGAACAGGATTATAAAGAACAATTCACCCACAAACTGGAAAAAGCATTGGAATCGGGTCCTTTGGAAGATACGGTGAATGGAAGATGGAACCACTGCAAAACCGCCATCAAAGAAACAGCAGAGGAGGTGCTCGGTATGGAGGAGACCCATCAGAGATCCGCATGGTTTGACTTGGAATGTCAGTTAGCTACAGATAGGAAAAACCAGGCCTATATGAATATGTTGACAAAGCATAGGATTCTCATGGCAGTTAAAGAATATAAGGACAGAAGGCGAGAAGAGAAGCGCATTCATAGAAGGAAAAAAAGAAACAAAGAACAGGAAAAAATTAAAGCAGTGGAAGAATTAAAAAGCCATGCGGATGCAAGAGCCTTCTACAGAAGTGTGAATGCCCAGCGCAAGAAATTCAAGCCTAGATCTAATGCTTGCCCAGGCGTGGATGGATCATTAATCACTTGCAAGGAAACCATCCTAGGCAGATGGGCCAATCATTTTGGAAGTATTCTGGGAGCACCCCAGGATTCCACTAGGGTAGGGATAGCTCCTGTTATGAGCGATAGCTACGAGTTGACCGAACTACCAGATAAAGAGGAAATCATTGACTCTATCCAAAAATTGAAGAACAATAGAGCCACAGGAAGCGACAACATAGCCGCTGAACTTCTGAAGGCTGGTGGAACTGGTCAAGGCCATTCGTGACCTTTTGCATAGCATTTGGGTTACCAAGACTATGCCCGAAGATCAGACCATCTGTAGCAATTATCGTGGCATAACCCTTTTGAATAGCACGTACAAGGTCCTGTATAACATCATTTATCAGAGGCTACTTCCGCATGCAGAAAGAGAGATAGGAGTGTACCAGTGCGGTTTTATGAGAGGGAGATCTACCACTGATCAAATCTTTGCTTTGAGGACCCTACTTGAAAGGGTGCGAGAATATAACATCACCTATTAATCAATTCTAGTGGTGGGTATGATAGCGTTGTGAGAGAGAAGTTGTATCAGGCCATGGAAACAATGAATACCCCACTTGAACTGATCCATCTTACGGAGCTGCTGATGGTAGGATCGAGGTGTCAAGTGAGAGTACAGGGAGACCTGTCAGAGACATTTATGACATCCAGGGGCCTGAGACAAGGAGATGGCCTATCATGCCTCCTATTCAACCTAGCACTAGAAAAGGTGATAAGGGACTCTGAAGTGCAAAGAACTGGTACTATCCTCACTAAGTCACTACAAATTTTAGCCTATGCAGATGATGTTGACATTATAGCAAGATCACAGAGGGAATTGGAACAGGCCTTCTTAGCAATAGTGGCAGCAGGACAGAAAATGGGGCTCCAAATTAACCAAGTTAAAACTAAATATATGGTTGCCAACCCTCTGAGACCACCACCTTACTACCGTGACAGTATGTACCTTTGAGGGATACATGTTTGAAAGCGTTCGCAGTTTTGTGTATCTAGGATCCCTAGTTAGCACGGACAATTTGCCTAGTCAAGAGGTGCAGAGACAGATAACGACTGCGAACAGGTGTTATTTTGGCCTGGCTAAAATATTAAGGAGTCATTTACTGGCAAGGAACACCAAGATTGCTCTGTACAAATCGCTAATCAGACCTGTGCTGACATAGGCCTCAGAAACATGGCCCTTAACACGTGCAGACGCCATCAGCGTACAGGTTTTTGAAAGAAAAATCCTGAGAAGAATGTTTGTTCCTATAAAAGGCACCCAGTACAGGATGAGACATAACGCAGAGTTGTACCAAATTTACCGGGAACCGGATGTGGTGCACTTTATAAGGCTCTCAAGATTACGATGGGTTGGGCATGTTGCAAGAATGGACGGTGACTCCCCAATCAAGAGATTACTATTCGGGTATTTGATTGGAAGAAGAAAGAGAGGACGGCCAAGACTTAGATGGGTAGATGAGGTCGAAGCCGACGCACTGAAGCTCCTGAACACCCGAGCTTGGCCGACCCTGGCTTAAGACAAAGAAGAATGGAGGTGACAACTTGACGCGGCGAAGACCTGTAGCGGGTTGTAGTGCCTGTGATGATGATGATGATGGTAGTAAAATTACTTCAAAATTTTTTTGAATATGTAAATTGTATTTATGTTTTCATATAAATTAATACCCTAAATTCAGTATACCTTGAAGGAAAAAAAAATATATATATAGGTCTTAAATAAAACATTTTAGTTTATCTTCCTTACCAATAAATTTCTAATTCATTCACAAAAGTATTTATCCCATCATTTAAAATTATTAAATTATTCTTTAAGAAAAAATAAAATTAAAAATAAAAAAGTGAAATTTTATAACTTGTGGGAGAGTGCGAATTTATTCCCATTTTTTATTATTAATTTATAACGAACACTTTTGGTATTGTAAAAGACATTTCAGAAGCTTATAAATGGAAATCTACATATTGAAGTTAACAACAGTAAACAAACTAAATCATTATTATCAATTAAAATGTTTGGTGCACAATTTGAAATTACAGTTAGCCTTCATCTCTCCCAAAACTATTCAAAGGGACTGATAAGATATTTTGATCTTCAGTAGGCATCTGAGGAGAAAATTTAAGTTATTCTGATAGACATATCAAAGATTAAAATAAAAATAGATTGGGTTGAAGAATATATCCATATATATATTTTAACTTTGCCACCCCCATACCTCCCAAACCAATTAAGATTGGATGTTTAACCGTATAGCACCAACTCTTTACACCAAACCTCTTTATTTTAATTTTTACAACTCTTTACACCAAACCCTAACAGAGATTTCAATTTTCTGGGTTTTTCTCATCCAACAGAATATTGTAAGAAAATAGCAATTTGCACTAATTGTGATAAGGCCACTCAGAAAATTTGGTTTTTAAGAAAGAACCTCATTGCATTAATTTAAAAGGGGGCTATAATGCCTTCTTATAATATTTTTAGATTTCAAGACAATGAAAAATAAAAATAAAAATAAAAACAATATATATATATATATATATATATATATATATATATATATATATATATATATATATATATATATAATGTTGATTGATCAAGTTTACTTCAATTTCTCCCATTTAGTGTATCTTATTTTATTTATTTTTTTTTTTTACTATAAAATATTAATTTTAATTAGTTAAGTTTCCTTGGATATATGAAAGGCATTTTATCATTTTATTTCATTCAAAACTGATTTTGAAAGTTTTTTTTTTTAAACAAAAAGTAGTTTAGATAAAACCATTGCATCTATTTTGACCTTCTTGGTAATAAGAAAATAGGAAGCTCTTTCCTATTTTCTAACATTCATATTTTTTTGTAGCTAGAGAATAATAGAACTAAAAAAAGGAAAAAAGTGTTTCTAGGCCCTTAGTGTCCATTGAAATGAGAGATTTATTTCTGTTCATTATTATTATTATTATTTTTTTTTTTATGTTTATCCAGAATGCCCAACATTTTTTTGTTGAAATAAATGCTTCACTGACTCTTGTTTTGTAGCCACCATACATGGTTTACCTGTAATCCACGCCCTTCTTACAATCATATAATCATGGGCGGATCCAGCAGGTTGTAAAGGGGGGGACTGCAGTTCCAAAGAGGGAGGGCTGCACACCCACAGCCCTTTCCCTGGATCTGTCAATCAGCTTTTTTACCTTTTTGTTCCTTTCCTAAAACAATAATTCTACTTGTTCTTTACCTAACTTCATTACTTTAGTAAAGTTAAATTCTACCTTTAAATGACTAAAACATTTCCAAAGGAGAGGGCTGCAGCCCCCACAACCCTTCCCCTGGATCCGCCAATGCATATAATTGTGCACCTTTTGTAACACTTTTAATTTTACTGGTTATTCTTAAATAACACTGCCTCATTTCAACTTTCAACTACAATTCTAAACAATTTTTTTAGGATAAGAATTTCCCTATAAGAGATAATCCTTTTATTTAAAACTTTCTTTAATTTTTAGTCCTTTGCCTAATACTGCAATATCTTTAATTACCGTTTTCCTTTCTTTCTTTTTTCTTTCAATTATCTCTTGTAATATGACTCTGTAAGAGATTTGCAATAAAAACAAATAATTGAAAAATCACTACTAATCATAAAGAGAAATCGAATAGATAGACCTTATACATTTACCAGTATCGTTTGATTTTATTTATGAGAATTCTTTTTATTTTTTTGTCTGTAGATATCGAGAACACTGCATTTACTTTTTTTTTTTTTTTTTAGGTACTTTTGGATTCTTCAGAATAGCTGATGTAACTTCATGAAATCAGTTGCATCTAATTTTTGGACAAATATTTTGTAATTTATACAATAATATTTTACTTTTAAATTTTTTTTGTTTATTTCTAAAATGGAAAGAGACCGAAAACAAAATTCAACTCTAAAAACTAATCTACAGTCATTATCAAAAATTAACAAAACCTTCTCATCAGAAAGCAAGGATTCACAATTGCCGATAAAATCTTCTCTCCTGATTCAAAATTCATCTAACCTTTCTTCTAAAGCTCAATCAATATTCAAAGAACAATTTGTAAATAATAATCTACTTCCAAAAAACAATATTGGAGTTGAAAGCATACTGAATGTTATTAAATTTAATGCAAATTCAAAACCTGCTGAAGTACATTTCTTTCCAAAACTGAATCAAGTTTCTGATGTGATAGAAATATCAGATGATGATACTATTGGATCCAGTACCGAGATGAAAGAGGTTATTTTAAAAAAAAAAAGGTTTGAAGTAAATGTAAATGACATAGTTGAAATATCATCTGATGATGAAGAGATATTGGGAAATGAGGTTAAAATATCATTAGTTAATGAACAGAGAGGAGATTCCATAACAAAGGTTTTTAAAGATGTGGGGGTTCAAGTAAACATGAACATCATCACAGACAACAAAATTTTTGTTGAATCAGAATCAGACGCATCTTACCCTAAAGAGAATGAGGCATCTTCAAGCCAAATGACTACACCACAGAGTAAAATAAAAATTAGAGTGAGATCAGTGAAGGAAGTAAATGAATACTTAAAGTCTATCCATTCCCATAGAAATACGCATGTTGAATCACCTAGTCGAAAACTCCCTAAATACCCATGGTCTCCTGAATATTCCTCTCATGTTTCCAAGCCTCCTGCACCAGTACTGGAAACAAAACAATATATAAAAAGGAAGGGTTTCTTGCTGGTATGGTGGCACGATGGCGAAAAGGCACCTTCAAATATAGATCTTTATGAAATATACTACTGTAAAGAAAAGAGTGATGGGACAATTTCTGATTGGAAAAAATATGGAGATGTAAAGCCATTGCCTCTTCCTATGGTGGTTAGTATTAATAAATTTGATAAGGGTTTAACCTACCACTTTATTGTAAGAGCAGTTGATAAAAATAAGTTATTAGGGGACTTCAGTCTTCCTGAAAGCATCAAGCTGCTATAACAAGACCCATAGTAAAAATTTAAAGACAGAACCAAATTTAATACAAGACATTACATTTATATTAATGTATTAGAAGCAGAAAAAAGAGAAAGGTGTACAGTTCAAACATGATTCTTATATAGAGGAATAAGATGATTCTCTATTTGTAATCCTTAAATAAATTTCTAATTTTTTTATATTTTGAACTGTGATTTAATTTAGGTTAGGAGACTTCTTCTTCTTCTTCCTCCATAGTGCCTTTCAGCGTGGAGGTATTTAGGAGACTAATGTGTATAAATGTTCCGAAGGAGTTTGCAATGCAATATAATTTATTTTGTATCACTCCTTTGATATATTTACTTATGTGATCCATTACATTTCACAATATATTTTTTTTTGTCACAGCACCCATTGGTTATTCACAGCACCCATAATAGTAATAATAACCATAATAGTATGAATTTGAGCTTTGATAGAGGAAATATGGACAACTTCTATAACTCAAGAGGCAAACACCAGATAAGTTTTGTTAGAAAACCATTCTCTAGTAATTGTAAACAGGAGCGACCAAAAGGGCAATTATAATTACAATGGAAGTAAGGCTCGTCTACTATTGACCTAGTTTGTACCAAAACAGTTAATCTGAAAGTGGATCAAATAAGCACCTCCTGTGATCATTTCCCAGTCACATTAATGTCTATATTTTCAATAGAAACAATCTCATAAAAAATAAAATAATTTAGGATCAAATAAGTACCTCCTGTGATCATTTCCCAGTCACATTAATGACTGTCTTTTCAATAGAAACAGTCTCACAAAAAATAAAATAATTTAAATGTTAAATAAAACCATCTTCAGTCTCAAAAATTGCTTTTAATTTCTACTGAGTGGTGGGCGTTTAGGGCATTTTGTCCATGTTCATCACCTTAAATACAGTGCATTAAAAAGTAATCTAACAGGAATCTAAATAACAAATATGTATGCAATAAAAGCTATTTTTGAGACTGAAAATGGGTTTATTTAACATTCAAATAAATGAATAAAATATGAAAGAAGTCTAACAAGATAATATAAAAAATAAAACCATTAAAGAAATGTAAACCTATCCGGTGGAATGACAAGTAAAAAAAAAAAAAAAAAAAAAAAAAAAACTATCAAAAATATTTGGCGGAGTTCTATGGTATCTACTCTGCTTCAGTGTCAGCAGACTGTAATCTCATGCATTAGAATTGTGATAAATCAATTAAATAATCAAAGTTAATGAAATAGTTGTGAACCCAGAGTCAAAGAGTTAGTTTGACTAGGATTGTCAAATAGTAAAAAATGAGTTAAAAAATCAATTAAGGTTATGTAAAATCAATGACTTCCATAGATAGTATATCACATTTAACAAAGATTATCATGCATTAATATATAAAAAGAAAAAATCACATGTAGATGATAAAATAAATTTACTGGCAAGCAAAAAGATCCAAAGAATTTTGGAAGATAATTAATATAAACAGAAAGCAGACTGATTCACCAATCTCAAAAATTCATCAAATAATCAATAGTAATGAATGGGAGTATTTTTCGATAAATAATTACCTTGTTAGAATATTCAACGATATCAATTTCATCAATGTTATCCACACTTTATAAGAATCCTCCATTTCAAAATTTGAAATATAAACTACAATATATTATTATGATTTTTTATTTTAAAAAAATGTATATTACATAATGATTATTATTTTTTAATTTATTTTATTTTGTAAAAACAAATTTTCTTTACTTTTTTTAAAACTAACTTGATATTTTAATCATAACATACATAGAAAACCCATATTACCCAGATTATCCGATGATGGATTAAGTGGCAACAACTGTATTATAAAACATGAACAATTAAATTAAATTGAGTATTTTCATGATTAAGGATTGTGTTAAATTTCTGCATTAGCTATTAATATTAGGTAAGTATTAGTATTAATATTAATTAGAACATTAATTAATTGTATCCATATGCGGTGTATCGTTTAGGAGTATCCCCTTGTAATTACACCCTCTTAATCAACATAATCAAATATGAAGGTAATTACTCATCAATAGAATCTTAGAACATAACATAATAATTAATATAAACATCATGAAGTACAATGAACGATAAATATCACACCGCCCCACGAATTAAAAAAATAATTTCTCCGAGAATTTCTCTTTATTTTCAAATCTGTCTAAACATACTTTGTAACCGTATCTTCTCGTTTTTGTCTACCCTTAAAATTACATCACAATTATTCACTCCGCAATTTTTAACGTTAATTTCATGAAATAAATTTTCGGAAATAGCTCATTTTGTTGCGCACGTATCTATTAAAGCAGAAATATACCACTTTCCCAATTTTACGCTTGTGACTTACTTTTTATTTATTAAAAAATAAATCAATAATAATAGAAAAAATTGTGTGAGTAGAATCTCAATTTGCAACAGACATTATAAATAAAATTACTGCAAAACATCTATTCCCCTCTTCTTAGGGTGGTGCAAACAAATTGTACTTGGAAAGCCAGAACCTTCTGGGGGGAGGGGCAGCTGTCCTGTCTGTCGCTGGGTACGACAGTTGAGCTTTAGCATAACAAACTTGTTTCACTTTCAAAATATTTTTTATACAAAGTTAAAAATAACTGTTTTTTATACTATGGTTAATTGACAGCATAGGTATAAATTATTTTTTGGAATATTAAAAAGAACTTTATTCAAAACTCTAAAACCATATATTATCTAATATCTTCCATTTCAAAGGACAACAAATGTTTGTTATTAGTGAGCATTGTTGGTTTATTTATTATCTAAACTTCAATAAATAGCAATATTAAATATAGAGTAGGCGACACTTCTTGGCAAAACTTAAGTAATATCGATCCCCATGATTTAGGAACCAAGCTTTAATGCCTAATTCATATTTTTCAACAATATTGTTAAATCAATGCTTGAGTGGTACTTGGAAAAAAAAAAATCCTCAGCAACAAATGTTAAGGTTTTAGGAAAAACAGGACTACCATAGATTGTTTGTTGTCGCTAGTTAATGAGGTAAGTAGTGCTTTTCAAGAGAAAACAATTTTATTGATTAACACTAAATATTGAAAATGCAAATGGCAATGTTAAAATGGCCAATCTTTACTCTATCTTAGTAGATATAGCAATACCTTCAATTTATAACAAACTGGACAATCAATTAATCTCAACTATGAAAACAGTAATATTGTAGCCCTAACAGATTCAGTTTCAGTTTGCCAATGCATACAGAATGCACATATGTTCCATATCGCGATTTACATATTGTTTAATATCCTTGAATTTATGGCTACATCAATACATTTTCATTCCAGTGGGTACCAGGACATGTGGGTCTACAGAGAAATAAGACTGCAGATTAAAGTGCTATTCATAACACTAAAACATTCATACTTACCGCTATGGTCCCCAAAATAGACACTTTTCATTTACTGAGGGTAACGATTCGGAATGCATGGCAAAGCTTCTATGATTGGGAGTTCCAAAGCAGGGAGAACGGTCATCAAGAGTGACAACAACTAATTAGTTTCAAAATTAATAATTGTAAAATTTAAAGAAAATTTTTTTGTTAATATTTACACCTTTTTTCGCGGTGAACCTACACCAAAAGTTAAAAGATTAACTTTAAAAGATTATTTTTTGTTTTAAGGTGCTGGTGAGATGGGTTTCTATTGCCATTCTGCCAACGTTTTGAACCGAATTTCAGGTCTTCATCGTGGCATCATCGGATTCGCTCCAGTCTAAAACGCCTTCAGCAATCGAAGTTATAGCTACGCTCTGATTTAATTGGGTGAGCAGAATGGCGAGTCCTAGTTGGGAACGAATACCTATAAGATCGATTAGCGCTTCGCCGATTGGGAAGCATACGAGGGGGAGGCCGAGAAGGAGGGAGGATCTGTGAAAGCTGATCTTTTGGAGTCGGGATTGGATGGAGGTGGTGGGTGGTGTCGGCACAGAGCCTTCGGGTTCGTTAAGCATTTATTATTTTTTGAACATTATTCTTTTCGGCAGTTTCTTTTAATCCTATTAATTTTCAAAGATTTAAAATTTAGTAGGTAATCAATTACTGTACTTCGTTTTCGGTTAATTCAGAAAGAAATTATGGCGCCCCTCCCCTGGATCCGCTACTGCTCCAAGGAACATAAATAGGAAACGAATCCAGGGTATAATAATAATAATAATAATAAAGGCTTAACGAACCCGAAGGTTCGATGCCGACACCACCACTCGCTCCCTGCATACCTCCATCCATCGACCGTCTTCCAGACCTAACTTCGATAGATCCGCCCTAACGCAATCCTCCCACCTCCGTCTCGGCCTGCCCCTCGGACGTTTCCCATTCGGCACCGCGCTTATTAATCTTTTCGGAATTCGTTCACAGCCAAGTTTTGCAATTTTACACGCCCATTTTATTCGTCTTGCTGCAATCACGTCAATTATATTTACTGGGTAAAGTTCACTCAGTTCGGCGTTGTGTAAGCGTCTAAATTCTCCGGTTATTTCCAAATATTCTACGCAGTACTTTATTTTCAAAAACTCTAAGCGTTGCTCATCCCTCAATGTCAGCGGCCATGTTTCGCATCCGTAAACGACCGTTGGAAGAATAATAGTTTTGTAAATCCTAATATTTAAGTTTTGGGACAGAAGGCGGGAGCTAAGCAATTTCGCGACTGAAAAGTAGCAAGCATTACCGGCTTTTAATCTAGCCTTAATTTCCTCATCGATTTCGTTTTTTCTAGTTACCATCACCCCTAAATATCTAAATTTCTCTACCTGTTCAAACGTATTCCCCCCTACACTGATATCAGCGAAATCCTCACCACTTCTACGACTAACCATATATTTTGTCTTATCCGTATTCATTTCCAGTCCAAGTTCTTGTCCGGCTTTCATCAACGTTTTTGTGTTCATTTCTATGGTTTCCACGTCCTCCCCAAGCAATACCAAATCATCGGCATATCCGAGCACGGGTATATTCCCTCCCAAATTCAAACCCTTTCCGGTACGTGTCACCTCCCTAATGGCATATTCCAGCGCTAAATTAAATAAAACAGGTGAGAGAGAATCTCCTTGTTTCAAACAAGAGCGGACCTCGAACTTCTCAGAAAAATAATTACCGATTCTAACTTTATTGAACGTTTCAGTCATACACATTTTTACTAAGTTTACTAACTTTTTTGGTATTCCCTGCTCGACCAGAATGTTATACAACTTTTGGCGGTTAATAGAGTCATATGCCTTTTTGAAATCGATAAAAAGCTGATGTACGATTCCGTTATATTCTAATTTTTTCTCTAATATTTGGCGAAGAGAGAATATTTGGTCTACGGTTGATCGGTTTTGCCTGAAACCACATTGATATTCTCCGATAATTTCCTCGGCGTATTCAGTGATTCGCCTAGTTAGGATTAACGTAAATATTTTATAGCAAACCGGAAGGAGTGAGATTCCGCGATAGTTATTGCAATCCGTTTTTGATCCCTTTTTGTGAATCGGAATGAGAATAGACTCTTTCCACTCTTCGGGTATCTTTTCTTGTTCCCAGATTTTTTTAACCAAAAGAAATATTTTTGATATCCCAGCTTCCCCGCATGCCTTGATTAGTTCGCTAGGGACATTATCTGTTCCCGCTGCTTTATGAGATTTTAATTTTCCAGTGGCTATTTCAACCTCCTCTTTACTCGGTTCCACTACTAACGGTTCAGCACTCTGGTATTCCGAAGAGGAAGATAGATTATTATTTCCCGTATTTAAAATACTATCGAAATAATCCTTGAACCGTCTTAAGATGTCTACTGGATCGGCCAAGATATTGTTATTTTCATCCCTAATTCCAGTTGTAACCGGGCCCGACCGTTTACGAATTCTGTTTATGCCTTCGTACATGGCTTTAACGTTATTCTCGATTTCGTTACTTTCGATCGCTATTATTTTATTTTTGAGATATTCTCGCTTTTTAAATTTTAGCAGTTTAGTTGTTTCTTTTCTTGATGCTCGAAAGTTAGCAAGATTGATTTCGTTAGGAATATTTAACGCTTCTAATTTAGCAGCTTTTCTTTTTTCGCACATGTTAATACATTCATCATCGAACCAAGGTTTATTTTTATTTTCTCTTTTTCCAAGACACGAGTTACCGACCTCTTTAATACTATCCCTGATACCTTCCCACAACTTATCAATGTCTTCGTTATCCTCGTCAGACGATTCCAACTCCTCAAACCTATTTTTGACTTCCAGTTCAAATTGTTTTCTAAACGTCGGAATTTTTAACTTCTCCAAATTATAATTATCATAATTAAAACCAGCCTCATTTTTCCTATGTATTATAAGTCTCTGGCGAATTTTCGCGATTACTAGTTCATGATCCGACCCGCATTCGGCCCCACGATATGATCGAATATTAATTACGCTATTTTGCCACCTACGTTGAACCAAGACGTGATCAATTTGATTACGGGTTTGCGAATCCGGTGACATCCAAGTATATTTATGTATATCTTTATGTTTAAACGTAGTACTTTTGATTATTAGGTTTTTCGAGGTGGCAAAATTTATTAGTCGTATTCCGTTATCATTACTATATTCATGTAAACTTTCTCTACCGATCGTAGGATAATATACTTGTTCCCTCCCTACCTTTGCATTTGCGTCTCCCAGAATAATTTTTATGTAGCTTCGCGGTAGTTTGTCATAAATCGATTCAAGTTTTTCATAAAATTCACATTTAACTTCATCGTCACTATCTTCAGTAGGTGCGTGTAAATTGATCAACGCGATTTTAAACCACCGACCCTGAAATATAGCTACCGATAACCTATCTCCGTAAAATCGAATGTCCTTCAACGTGGAAAGTAACCTATTTCTAATCAAAAATCCGGTGCCTAAACAATAGTTTCCGCTCCCACCGTACCATAAAGTGTACTTCCCTTCCCTCAACGAGCCCTCCCCTGGCCAGCGGACCTCTTGCAGCGCCACTATATCTAATCTATACCCTATTACCTCATTCGCGACCGATTTTAACCCACCCGCTGTATTTAAACTTCTTACGTTCCACGTCCCTATGTTTAGATCTATATTTTTCAACTTGCGGCATGAATCCCCTAAAGCAGTCCCCACCCGGAGACCCGAACGGGGGACTAGTTTACCTCCGGATAATGAGCGTTTTACTTTAGGGAGATCCATGACTTTTTTGTGGTGTTTGGGTGAACTAATAAAATGTGAGTAGGGCGTTCAAACCTACGTCACACCCTCCAGCAAGCCTGGGGGGCCGCTCTCATTGTTGGTCAGCGAGTCCTACGGACTTAGCTGGGAGGAACTTCCTAGGAATTTCCACCGACCATCCCCACATCCGCCACCCGTGGGACGCTCCCCATACGCGGTAATGAGACCCGCGCGAGGCCAGGGTATAATATAATATTATAATAATATAATATATTATCATATAATATAATATTATTTAAATAATAATGACATTTAAAAAATAATAATCTAAATAATAACAAGTTATCATGTAAACATTTTTATTATTTCTAATTTTTACAAATAACAATTAAATCGTTATTTATAATCTTTAATTATATAATTTATAATTAGATAAAAAGAATATTGAATAAATGTATATAGTACGTTATTACGTAATTTTTAACTATTATTTTTTTTTAGGTAGAAAATAGTCCGGGGAGGCGGTCAATAAAATACAAAATAGTATAAAACTATTTTATTGTTGCCGACGTTTCGACCCAACTATGCAGGTCTTCGTCAGGGCTAAATAAACAAGACACAGCCAACAATATGAGTAATTAGGACAAAGAATATGAACTGACTATATAAGATATAAATGACTGTAAACTTAAGGTTAAGCATATAATTTATATACATAAGGTTTAGTATGGCTATTGACACTGATACTGTTAACACTGATGCTGTTGATACTGATAGTATAGGTGGTGTGATAAGATGGGGTAAGGTACATAATAGTGGATATGTTATGAGAATGGTGTACTATGGGTAGATATGGTGGCAAAATGGGGCAGAGTTGAAGAGGGATTAATATATGATGGATTATAATTATAGTAAATAAAGGAGCTTATCTTATGACAGGGATGGATGTCACGGCCAGAGTGAGGGTCGAAGTAAGGTACACTTTGTCGGAGTGGGAGAATGTCAGAAAAAAAGGGGTCCGGAAGGCGGGTTAGGATTTGTTTACATACGCTAACTTTACACAAATAAATAACATTAGTTACAAGAGTAAATAGTGGCATTTTAAACAGTATAACAAAATTGAGGAAACTTATAACTAGCTGACTATATATGTATGTAATTAATATTATGTGAAAAACATTAAAATAGGATTAAACAAAAATTAAAATAAAAAATTACAGTACTGTTGATATAAATAGGCTATTTCTGTATTTGATAGGGACATATTAATTATCTATGTGGCCTTAAGTGTTAGAAATGGTACAATTGTGGAACTTGACATTTTTTTATAGGTTCAGTACAAATAATAATTGCTATTTCATATAATAATTTGTTCATTCTATTAAATGAATAGTAGTAGATGTGTTCTATTACAAACATTGACTATGTGTTCTATCTCATAACATATCCACTATTATGTACCTTACCCCACCTATACTATCAGTATCAACAGCATCATTGTTAACAGTATCAGTGTCAATAGCCATACTAAACCATGTGTATATAAATTATATGCTTAACCTTAAGTTTACAGTCTTTTATATCTTATATAGTCAGTTCATATTCTTTGTTTTTTCATATTTTATCTAGCCAGTTCATATTCTTTGTCCTAATTACTCATATTGTTGTCTGTGTCTTGTTAATTTAGCCCTGATGAATACCTGCATAGTTGGGTCGAAACGTCGGCAACAATAAAATAGTTTTATACTATTTTGTATTTTATTGACCGCCTCCCCGGACTATATTTCTACCTAATTCTATATCCGGTCAACTATCATCTATCCAATATTATTTTTTTTTAAACAACATAGATTAGAAAAAATTGAAATTGTGTATTTATTTTATTTTAAATATATTGCAATAATTTTGAGTAAACAAATGAAATACAGTGATGTTATGAAAACAAAGATAAATAGAAAGTGTTTTTAGATAATCATAATATGCTGGTTTAAAAATAAGATGAGGTGTCAAATCAAGAATTCGAAACTAATGTAACGAACATTTGCACTCAGGCTCCTTCCGAAGAGAGCCAAGTGGAAGGGAAGAGGTGCGAGTCTAGTGAACGACGATAAACAGCTCTGACGAGCCTCGGAACTAATATACTAACAGCTCCGGCTCCAGCTCCGTTAGAACCAATGGGTGGGGAGATGTTAAACAGCTCCGAAGAGCCTCGGAACTTACCTACTAACAGCTCCGTTGGAATCAATGGGAAGAGGTACGAGCTTACTGAACGAAGGCCAGTCGGAGCTAGTCTCGGAACTAGTCTAGTACACTAACAGCTCCGGTTCCAGCTCCCAAGATTCTAGTGAAGGATGGAGAAAACAAACAACTCCGACCGGAGTCGTTAAGGCATCCATATTGGAACTGTTCCTAACAGCTTCGGGCACGTATTAGGTACCGTGGAGCCGTTCCAGCAATTTCGAACCATCCCTAGTTGCAACTTAATTTCAGTATACACCAACTTGGAAGTTGATAAATATCCTTTTCCTTATTAAAGTCAACAACATCAAACGCTTTCCTCATTGTTAAGAAAAAATAAATAAAGGGGAATAACTTTAAACTACACGTGTTAAGAATTGTAAGTTTGTGTACGTTTTTTTTCTCCAAGAATAAATTATAATTATTAGACTAATTATCCCTTCCCTTATAGTCAGTGGCACCAAATAAGGCTAAAATACTTATTCTTAAAAGATAGGCGTTAATTAATTTATTTCTCTTCATTTGATTTGTAGAAAAAAATAAGTTGATTACACTGAAAGGATAACGGCCAATTTTATAAAATGGATCAATTTATAATTCAATCCTAAATATTGATTATTGAAAGTTAAATTTACAGTACAAAATTCATAATTCGACGGTAGTAGGGGAACTTTTAATTACTGGTTACCTGTAGTAATATTTTTATGGATGCATCATTCTTCAAATAAGAATAAATAGGTGGCCATCTTAGTCCTGGGATTAGGGATGGGGAGTGACTGGCGTACCTGTGACTTTGTCACTGTGACTTACCGGTCACCAGTAGTCACTGTGACCAAAATTTACAAGTCACTGTGACTTCTGTCACTGTTAGGTCACTGTCTCTGGAAGATTTGTCACTCAAAGAATTCACAGGGACTCTACTTGTCAGTGACCTGAGTCATAATATAAGAGAACTAAAGATGTTAAATAATATGATAAGTACAGAATAGAAATAGTAATGGCTGAATGAAAAACCTCTATATATATCTCTCTCTACATAGCAACATTACAATGTATCTTCTAGCAGTGGCGGATCCAGAAATTTCCTGAGGGGGGGCGCAATTTTTTTTTTTTTATTTCATGAGTAATAAAGGCCTTAATTTAAAATACATATTAGTACATAATGACGTTGTAAATTAATGTAAATGTTTAAATACAATTCATCTTCAATTAGTGGACTTGGGATATGACTAGATATAACTCATTTTATATAGAAGTAGTAATACTTTATGAGTATCCTCACCTTTCAGGGGGGGGGGGTACTCATAAAGTGATACATAAATACCAATATCCTAGTAAATTTTTAAGCTTGATTTGACTGAATTGATTCCACTAATCTTTTTTTTTTTTCGAAATTTGTGACCCACCCCTCAGGTTAGAAAAGTTTTAAAAATGATGTGCTCTAAAACTGTAAATAAGTTGATCATAAACTTCTTACAGTTTCATTGGGGTTAAAAGCACAAAATTTCGGGTAGAGAAAATCATTCAATGGGGAGTGACTGGCGTCCCTGTGACTTCAGTCACTGGACGATTACTGTCCATGCCTGTGTCAATGTAATGGGGAGTGACTGGCGTCCCTGTGACTTTGTCACTGTGACTTCAGTCACTGGACGATCACTGTCCATGCCTGGGTCACTGTTGACTTCACTGTGACCGACGCCGGTGATCTCCCACTACACCTCCCTTCCTCCTAATGTTTTCAGCGATATGATGAACTTCCCGGTCACATAAAAAACAAACCCTCTTTAATAAAAAAACTTAATTCACTACTCACAATCTTTAATCTTCCCTAACTAAATTCACTACTCACTTTTACTTAAGCATAATCATCAATCATCAACTCTCTTATCTTGAATTTAAACAAACCAAATTTTCATTTTATTACTAAATTTATAATTCGATTGTTTACGTTTTAGTCAATTCTAACTGAATCATTTTTTAATTTTGTTTTTACCACCAAATGTGTAAAATATTTTTTTGAGGACAAGGATTATTCAAAACAAATATAATTTATATTTTTTACATTAAAAAAATATACATTTACATATTTACAACTGTCATACACAAAGTAAAATTGTGCCTTTTTCAATATAAAATAAAGAAAATATTCTATATCAAATAAATACTTGTAATATTTATACAATATGTAATTTATGTAGTATCAATTGTTTTACGATAACGGAACATTGTGGGGTTAAAATCACAAATTTTCGGATAGAGCAAATCATTGTTTCGTAAGCCCCTAGAAGGGCGGGGCCACCTGTGGGAAACTTATGAATTCATGTAACTTAAACCATTATTCAGATTGGTTTTTATTCGTATTAGACCTTGCATTTTGGAAACTGGTTTATCAGTGCAGTTTAATTATATTAATAAAATACTTAACATTTTAATAATAAGTTAATGAGAATTTGAGAATCTTATTGATTGATGCCAAAACTCTCCAATTATAACCTTACTGCGAGGTTACCATTCACTGTTGACGTCATTCCTTCAACAGTGACAAAGTCACTGGTATTTGTCACTGTGACTTTTAAGGAGCAGTCACTGGTCACTGCAGTGACAGAAAATATCTGTCACACCCCACCACTACCTGGGATGCTGGATAGACGAGAGTACCAGCAGAAAGAAAAGTAGTTCCTTATTTATTTCAAAAATTATATGTTTAAAATATTTTAAAGCTTCCTAGTTGATAGTTTCGATTATTGTATCCGTTATGAAGATTGTTTATGACCTTTTACCGTCTATAAAATAAATTGTTAAAATCAAATAGATATAATTAGGTAGAGTGGGGGGTGGTATGGCGTATTAGGCCTTTCTGAGTCAGCAGCAGTCTACCACATTGCTTTGATCCAGCCAGATTTGAGTTTTATTTTTCTCTTTATAAAATTTCCACTGGTTAATTGTGCTGTGTTTCATTAAAGTGCTATTCTGTTAGTGTGATCAACAGCTTCAGTAAGGTTCTTGCTGTTGAAACGTCTTGGGTTGCCACGCGGTCTAGGGACGCCACGCAAATTGGCTTACGGAAGGTCCCAAAATAAAAGTAGGTCATATTTATTTTTTAAGCATACAAAAAAAAATCATTATCAGAATCCGGCGACGTATTTAGAAGTTTAGCCTTTCTACATTTATTTTAGACATAAATTGTTTTGAATTTTTATTTCATCTTGAGGGGCAAATAGCTTTTTTACTCCTTTGAAGATGAATGGAAAATGAAAACATTCAGAAAATACATTATTTACTTCTAGGCGTGTATTGAGTCCTTTACTAAAGAAATGTTTGACTGTTTAATTTTTATTTTCATGATATTCATTGGAAATCAATATTTCCGCAAATATCGTTCTAAAGCCTGGCGAAGTTTAGATTGACATAAATGCTCCTAAGATAATTTACCTCCATTTTTTCAGCACTGAGATTAGCATACATAAGAATGGGTCAGATTAAGAATATATCAGTATGTAATAACTTACATTTAATTATATTTATGCTACCACATAAATGTATTCTTATTTGGAATAATGAATAGTCTGGTGTTTCAGTAAGAAATTTCCTGTATTTAATATTATAGTATGTATTAGTCCTAGAGGCAGTATTGTAACCAATGAAGGCTACTGAGGTGCGATTATTGCTAGTTAAAACTTTTACCAACTTAATATTATACTATATTTTTATTTAACTAGGCAGTAAGATATAAATAAAGAAATAGTCTCATATACAGTCAATACCCTTGTCTCTCAAATACAATTTTGAAAAACCCTGTTGTATATGACAAGCTGTAATAGCTATGGTGTTGTAAACAAACAATTTTTAATTTATAAAACAGTATAAATTCTCATTCACATGGAGCACTGATGGCCGAATTTCTGAAACCTATGCTGATTTGAAATCAATATTTTTTTTTGAATGATTTATTATTAATGAGAAGTAATAATAAATTGAGTTTATTTCTATAGTTACCCTTTTAATAGCTTGGATCTTAAAGGAAAATAAAACAATTCAAAGAAAATATCTATTGTATAACTGTGACATTTAATATGCGTTTTGATTAGTAATGGAAAGTGTATTAAAGATATATTTTAGTTTATCTTTCTCACCAATCAATTTCTAATTCATTCACAAAACTATTTATCCCTTCAATTACAATTATTAAATTATCCTCCAAGGAAAAATAAAATTAAAATTACTTGTGGGAAAGTGTGAATTTATTTTAACATTTTCGAAGATTATGTTAAAATCTTTATTACACCCCCACCTCAAGTCCTTATTCCAGTTTAAGTTTGATTTAAGTGATGATATCAGAAATGAAAAAAAGTGAAGTATATATTCCCAATTTTCATTAATGAATTCATTACCAACACTTCTGGTAGTATATAGACATTAATGGACTTAGAGTTGAAAATACGCTCATTTAAGCTAACATAAGCAAACAAACTGAATCATTATTATCAATTGATTATTTTTGTGCTCAATTTGAAAATGGAAATAGACCTCATCACTCTTAAAACTATTCAAAGGAAGTGAAAAGATGTTTTGAGCTTAAGTATGTTTCTATGGAGAAAATTAAACATATTCTTATAGATATATCAAGGATTAAAATTAAAATGGATGGAGTTGAAAAATATACTCATACTTATATTTTAATTTTTGCCACACCCAAACCTCCCGCATCAACAAAGTTTGAATTTTAACCATACAGGTCCAACCCTTTACACCAAGCCCTTACAGATGTTTTGTCTTGCTTTTTTCACCCAACACAATATTGTATAAATATAGCAATATGCGTCTACTGTGGTCAGGCCTTTAATAATTTCTAGGTGCTTAGAGTCCATTAAAATGAAAGCTTTATTTGTGCTCTTGTGTTTAATGAGGACTTATTTGTGAGTTGATATAACTTTTAATAAGTATTTTTTTATTGATATGTATGTGGGAAAAAGAAAAGAAGGAATTTGAGATTCAGATATGGATGAAAGATAGAATCCAAGATGTTTCCCTTGATACAGACGGCCTCAAATCTTTCTTTTTTTAGCTATACTCAAGGTTTAACTGTGATCATTGGCGGATCCTGGGGGAGGGCTGTGGGGCTGTAAGGTGGGCTCCCTTTCCAACCAGATGGATCCGCCCATGACTGTAATCCATGCCCCCTTACACTTATATAACTGTACATTTTTTATAACACTTAGATTTACTGGTAATCCTTAAATTACATTCACCAATTACATTGCCTCATTTGGTATCTAAATTACAATTTTTTTAGAATAAGAATTTCTCTTTTTTATCCTTTCTTTTATTAAGAAGAGATAACGATAACCTTTTATTTCAAAACTTTCTTTGATTATGATAGACATTTTAGTTCCTTTGCCCAACTTCATGGTCTTTTATTTTCAATTTTCTTTGTCAAAGTATATCTTCAATGACCTTTCATTTTGTTTTTAATTATCTCTTGTAACGTAATTTTTTAAGATATTTACAAAAAACCAACAAATATTTGAAAAATCACAACTAATCATTAAGAGAAATAGTATGGATAGACCTTATCTTTAATGGTAGTGTTTGGTAGGAAATTCTATGTAGAATTGCTGTTATTTTTTTTTATTTTTTTGTCTGTACTTATCTAAAACAGTGTATTTACTTTTTTTTCTTTTTTTTCTTTTAGGTACCTGTAGATTCTTGAGGATCACTGATGTTGCTACTTCATGAAATCATTTTAATAAAAGTTTTGAACATATATTTCATAATTTATATAATACTATTTATTGTTTAATTCTTGTAATTTTTTTTTCATTTCAAAATGATAAGAAAGCGAAAACGAAATTCAAATACAAAAACTGAAATACCTTCTGACTCTAACAATAGTAAATCCTTGTCATCAGGAGGCAAGAATTCAAAAACACCTATGAATTCTTCTCTTCTGGTTAAAAAATCTTCGAACTATTCTGATAAAGATAATTCAAAATCTGAAGTAGATAACCTTGCATCTGAAGCTTCAACATCTAAAGCAACTGATTTTTCAACTGGGATGCCATCAATATCTCAATGTAATTTATCAGAACTCTCTGCATTAAGTACAATCCCAACAAACAAACCTAATTTATTAGAACAACCTGAGTTAACTACACTCATGAAGAATATTAATCTTCAACTTGATAAATGTTTCCCAAATAAATCAGAAATGGTTGTCAATCGCATTGTGCTTGAAGAACTAGTATCACAAACAATAGAAAACTTTTACTCAAAGGAAACTTATGAACAGATGCTAGAAGCAAAAAATGTTGCTGGGAGGTGTAAAGCACTGGAAGCTGAGCAAATCAGATTAACTAAGAAGAATAACGAATTAAAAAGGTACTGTGATCTGTCAGGTATCGTAATAAAGAAGATGTTAGAAAGCAGGCAAGCAGTTCCTTGTGAGAGTAAGTTAAAGTCCATGACTAAGACAAAGAAGAAGGTCCGATCCGTGGGACTGCAGGTCAGTTTATTGGGTTTACCTTTGTCCATCCATCATCTAAAGCCCTTTTTAAGTGATAATGCTTGTATAATTATTCCTCAGGGGAGGAATAGTGTTTCTTATAATGAAAAACCTCTTACAGATGTAAAACCTCTTGATAATTTTCAAAAAGACATTGAGTCAACAAATGATATAAGATTTGTTAATAATAATCCACCTCCAAAAAAAGAAATTGGAGTTGAAAGCATGTTAAATGTAAAACCACCAAATGAAGCTTCTGATATCATGGAAATATCAGATGAAGAAGATATTCGCGATACCACTTGGGAGATAAAAAAAGAAATTGCTTTATTAAATAAAGTTTCTGATGTTATGGAAACATCAAATGATGTAGAAACAGTTGGAGCCAGTACAGAGATAATCAAAAATATTTTAAAACATGAGAGGTTTCAACCGACCATGAATGACATAGTCGAAATATCCTCCGATGTAGATGATGGACCGATTGGAGATTCAAAACCAAAGATTTTTAAAGATAAATTTCAAGTAAATTTGAACGTCTGTGAAGAAAAAATTTTTGCTAAATCTGAGTCAGATGCATCTTCTAGCCGAGAAGTGAGCCAAGTAAATAAAAAACACATCAATGAACCAATTACCCAACTGAGTAACATACCTCTCAGAGTAAAAACAGTCCACGAAATAAATGTACAATACTTAAAGTCCAGCAATGGCTCTATAAATACACAAAGTGAATCTAGTCGAAAACTCCCTGAATACCCTCCTGAATATTCCTGGTCTTGTGAATGTGGCTCTCATATTTCCAAGCCTCCCGCACCAATAGTTGAGGCAAAAATTTACTTAAAGAGAAAAAATACAATCTTGTTGGTATGGTGGTACGATGGCAAAATGGAACCTACAAATATAGATCTTTATGAAATATACTACTGTAAAGAAAAGAGTGATGGCACAATTTCTGATTGGATTAAAGCTGGAAACAGAGTAAAGCCATTTACTTTTCCTATAGTGGTAAATATTACTGATTGTGTTGAGGGTATAACCTACCACTTCATTATAAGAGCAGTAGACGATAATAAGATATTAGGCGATTTCAGTATTCCTGAAAGCATCAAGCTGCCATAACTAGACCCATAATAAAAATTTACAGAATGTATTAGAAGCAGAAAAAGAGAATAAGTGTACCGTACAAGCATGATTCTTATATGGAGGAATAAGATGATTCTCTAGTTGTATAACTTTTGAGATGCTGTTCATAAGAATAAATACTAAATCTGTAAATAAATCTCTTTGTTAATTTCTAATTCTTTTATATTTTGGTCTGTGATTAAATTTAGGAGACTAACGTGTATAAATGTTCTGTAATAGTTTGCAGTGCAGTGTCATTTATTTTGTAATGTTGTTTATTTGCTCCTTTGATATATTTAGTTATGTGCTATGTATTAGGTTAAGAGGTAGTCAAAATAGTCATATATCATTGTCATAGCTGATGATAAAGCCACTTACCAATTAGAAAAACTTAATAAGTAATCAAATAAAATATATCTTGTTGGATATCAAAATTTTTCATTTTTAATAAGGAGTTTAAATTTAAAATCAGCTGATCAATATTTTAATTAATAACTAAATTAGTAGAAGGACTAGGAAAGGAAACTTAATATCCTTCCAAGTTTCCTTGTTAGGAAGATAATGTGCTTAATTCAAGATATCCTAAACTACTCTCATCATTTGGCGCTATTGGTTGATTGGTCTATCAGAGGTTACAATAGTTGAGTGAGCTTTCATAGATCCTGGGAGTATCTAGATGAGTACCCAATATGTATATACTTTTGATGATTTTGTAATATAGTAGTTATAGTTTATTGTTGCATTTGGTTTAATCATATATGTTTTATTTGTCTAAAATATGTTTTTGTAATGGTTGTCAGCTATGACAGTGTTAACCATCATTTTCATTAAAATCTCATTTAATTCTTTTAAAGATGCATAAATAAATAAAATGTTTGTTACTTTGCTTTGATATTAATAAACAAATAGTTAATACATTTTTTTTTATCATTAATAATAAAATTACCATAAATACATATAAAGTTATTTATTTATTTTAATCATATATATATATATATATATATATATATATATATATATATATCTTCATATTATAAGCATGCAACATTATATTGCCCCACATATGCCTTTGAGAGAGGAATCCAATTCTGGAAAGTCTATTATCTTTTGATTCATAAAAGGGGAATCATATTTTTATTTTATTATAAAAAGGGGAAGGTATTGTATTGTATGGGCATTTCCTAGAAAATGCTCTGGTATCCCATTAAATCATTAATCACTTCTTAATTAAAAACAATAATAAATAAACCCCCCATTACATAACATATGTGATCCACTATATTTCACAATATAATTTTTTTTTATAAGACTCGATTATTTACACCATCCATAATAGTAATAATAACCATAATAATATGAATATGAGCTTTGAAAGAGGAAATATGGACAACTTCTATAACTCAAGAGGCAAACTCCATATAAGTATTTTTAGAAAACCATACTGTAGTAATCGTAAACAGGAGCGACCAAAAGGGCAATTATACTTTCAGTGGCAGTAAGGCTCATCTACTATTGACCTAGTTTGTACCAGAACAGTTTATCTGAAAGTGGATCAAAGAAGCACCTCCTGTGATCATTTCCCAGTCACATTAATGACTATATTTTCAATAGAAATAGTCTCAAAAAAAATAAAATAATTTAAATGTTAAATAAACCCATCTTTAGTCTCGAAAATTGCCTTTAATGTCTACTGAGTGGTGGACATTTAGGACATTTTGTCCATATTCATCACCTTAAATATAGTGCATTAAAAAATAATCTAACAGGAATCTAAATAACAAATATGTACACAATAAAAGCAATTTTTGAGACTGAAGATGGGTTTATTTAACATTCAAATAAAAAAATAAAGAAGTCTAAAAAAAAAATTAAACCTATAAAAAATACTTAGTGGAGTTCTATGCTATGAATGAAATAGTTGTGAACCCAGTGTTGGTTTAACTAAGATTATCTTAGATACTCTTAAAATTATATTAAATACAGAAAGAAGACTGATTCACCAATCTCAAAAATCCATCAAACAATCTATAGTAATGAACGGGAGTATTTTTTGATAAATAATTACCTTGTTAAAATATTCAACAATATCAATTTCATCGATGACATCCACACTTTATAAGACTCCTCCATTTCACAATTTAAAATAGAAATCGCAATATATTATGATTTTTTTTAAAATGTATATTATATAATGATCTCAAATGTAAAAAACTTCAAACGATTCTGGTTAGTTGTTAAAAGTTTATCTCAGTATAATTTTAAGAAAATATCTACATATAATAGACTATTTCAATAGCTTATACCCTCCAATAATTAATAATGGGGCAGAAAAGTTCTTTATTGTTGGCACATTATTGTTGGATGGTGAAATATCACAAGGCCAATGTTAAAGACACATTTATAAACCAAAAATAATAAATGAGCTGGTTGAGACTCTAATACCTGTGAATTATTTAAACATCTAACCCCAGAGTGGGAAATAGACTTACTTAATTATACTATATATGCAAAAGTATATATTAATTATAAAGGAAGATATTGATATTTCTTATACATAGATTGGTGAATGAAAATCTTCCAATACTATCTTTTATTTAAACATTACATATTAAATGGTCTAACGCCAACTTTTAGGACAATTCTCGTCCATCTTCAGGGCAATATTCTCCTATTTCATACTTTCTTCTCATTTTTTTTGGTGGTATGGTCAATTATAAACACATATTTATTCCACTAATATTTTTATTTTTTCGTAATTTCTTGTGAGGGGATTCTGTATCCATCCTCTAGGACCGCAAAGATAAAAATGTTAGAAAAATTTATAATCTTTTCTAATAATCAATTTCCATAAATAAGTGAATTGAAAAAGATTTCTCAGAACTGCTTAATACTAGATCTTCACTTCCGAGCAATCTTAAAAAAAAAAAAAAAAAAAAAAAAAACCCATCCCTATATAAATACTACTTACTACCTTAGCTAATAATAAAATTTGTAAGAATTAGAAATTAATTAAGTTAAGAATATTCTATACTTCTTTCACTTGTCCATTACAACTATAAGAGGTCACAACATTTATTAAAGATTATTTTTCACTTTTTTTAAAACATTAAAATTACTACCACTTATATAGGATTACATACATAGACCTATTTTTCCTTGTCACATCTATCTCAGTCAGTAGATAAGCATGTTTCAAGTGGAAATATGATTGCTTTAATAAACTATTGATACAACCAAATTTTTTTTTTTTTTTTTTCAGGAATTTCTTCATTAAGAAGGTTTCCTCAACCAAACTCCTGTTCCAAGATCTCCCTCCATCTGCGTCGGTCCATCGCATATTCCTCCGACAATCCCTTACCAGCCATACTCTCAGCCACTCTATCTTTCCATTTCACTGGAGGTCTTCCTTTTCTTCCTCTACCTTCTGCCTCCCATTCCATAATGACCTTAGGTAGTCGCCCTTTGTCCATTCGCCTCACATGGCCATACCATCTTAGTCTTCTTTCTTCGATCACTTCGAGGATATTATTTTTAACTTCAAGTCTATCCCTTTTGGTTTCATTTCTGATCCTTTGTATTTTGGATCTCCTCCAGAAGTCCATTTCAACTGAAAGGAATTTTTTTCCCTCAGTCATACTAAGTGGCCATGTTTCTGACCCATACAACATCAGGCTTTCTACCAGAGCTTTGTATATGAGCTTATTAGTTATTATTAGTTTTTATTAAAATATTTGGGCTCCATAGAACAGAATTCAGCATCCCTATTGCTTTTTTTCCATTAGTGATCCTTTTTTGAATTTCTGCTTCTGCTTTGCCATTATTTTCAATTATGGATCCCAAATAGCAAAACTTTTCAACTTTTTTCAGTCTGCATAATGTTGCGTCAGTGCTGTTTGTATTCTCTGTGCACATATATTGGGTTTTATCAAAGTTTATTTTCAGGCCTCCTTCTTCATAATAATCTAATATTTTCCTAAACATGTAACTTATGTCCTCTTCGTCTTGAGCGATCAGTACCTGATCATCCGCAAACAGTAAATGGCACAGATTTTTTTGTCCTAATTCGATGCCCATCTTACCGCATTTCCTTATCCAACCTTTTAGGCATTCATCCAGGTAGATTTTAAATAACGTGGGGGACATGCAGCATCCTCGGAGTAGTCCCTTTCCATTCTGAAATTCTCTTGATAACGATTGACCCATTTTTATCTGGCACTTGTTCCCTCTATAAATTTCTTTAATTATGCTTACGATTTCTTCGTTGATTCCCGCCTTCCTTAAGTTTTTCCATAGGAGTTTTCGAGGAACACTGTCATAGGCTTTTTCCAGGTCAATAAAGATTAAATCTAATCTTCTTGCTTTGTCTTTTTGTTTTTCCATGAGTTGTCTCAGTGAAAAAATATGGTCAATACAGGACCTCCCAGATGTTAATCCACACTGCTCTTCTGCTTGAATGTACTGGTTTTCCAGTTTTTTTTTTATTATCCTTCCAAGCAGTTTCATAAATGGATTTGTCACGCAGATGCCTCTATAATTTTCGCACTTTTTTCTATCACCTTTTTTAAATATCGGTGTCAAATACCCTAACTTCATTTCTGTAGGTATAGTTTCACCTTTTAGAATTTTATTTATAAGGTTAGTGAGCATTTTATTCACCTCAGCTCCACCATATTTCAGCAGCTCTACATATACTCCTCACGGACCAGGGGCTTTCCTATTTTTCATTTTTTTCAGCTCCTCTTTGACTTCCTCCTCAGTTACAATTAAGGATGTACCCTTATATTCTTCTGCTTCTTCCTCTTTAAATTCATTTATGTTTTCGTTTAAAAGGTTTTCAAAGTAGTTTGCCCAATCTTGCATTTCTATTATGTTCAGCTGTATTTTATGTTTCTCTTCTTTTCTTAGCCCTTTAAGAACTGATCATGCTTCGGTTGCCTGACCAAATCCTAACTTGCTGTTAATTCGTGCACATGTTTTCTCCCACCAGTCATTTTTTGCCGATCTCATAATTCCTACCAGCTCCCTTTTCTTTTCCTTGTAAGTTTCCTTGTCATTATCTTGTTTTGAGCTCAACCATTTGAGATATGCCTGTTTTTTTTTTCATTTATTTTGTTTTCTATGTCTTCTGTGAGCCATTCTGTTCTTTTAGTGCATCTTTCTTTTGTCCCTAGGACTTCAGAAGCTATTTTCTTTAATGAATTTGACAAAAAGTCATATATTTCTTGGGTGCTTTCTCCATTAAATTCTTTCATAAGTTCCTTCATTCTCTGTTGGAAAAGGTTTCTGATGCTTTCTTCCTGTAATAATTCTATCTTAAAGGTATATTTCTCTTTACTTTTTCTATCTTCACTTTGTTTCTTGCTAGAATTAGTTTTTTTAATCCAAGGGAAGCAGCATACTGATTTTAGCATATAGTGGTCTGAACCAATATCGGCTCCTCTATACACCCTCGTATCACATATTTTTATGTTACTCTGCTGTTTAACGATCATATAATCTATTATTGACCTCAGCTGCTTAGTTTCATTGTGCCAGGTAAACTTGTGGATACATTTGTGTTCAAAAAATGTATTCGTAATTTTGAGATCCATTTGATCACATAGTTCAATGAGTCTTTTTCCATTATCGTTTCTTTCAGGTTCTCCATGGCTCCCAATTATCTGACTGCTATTCTCCTTACCAACTCTAGCATTCATGTCTCCGAGTAGGAAAATTTCCTTCCGACTTGGAATCATTTCTAACATTTCTCTAACCTCATTCCAAAACTCATCCTTTTCTTTTTGGTCTTTATCATTAGTGGGGGCATATATTCCTACCACTACAACTTCTCTTGCGTAAAGGTTTATGTCTATCCTAATTATCCTTTCGTTTTTCATCTCCCATCCAGTGATTATTTTTTATTTTTTCCTTTTTTAGTTATTTTTTATTTTATTTTTTATTTTTTATTTTTTTATTTTTTTTAGTTATTTTTTAGTTTTTTCCTTAATAATATAGAGACACCTGATTTTGCTCTTTTATGTTTCTCAACACCCGACCACAAGTGAATAAAATCTCCCGTTTCCTCACTACCCTTGCCTTTTCGTTTTGTTTCAGTGAGGATTATGATGTCCATTTTAAACTTATTGATTTCTCTTGTCAGTATGGATAGCTTGGCCGATAGTCCCTGTACGTTCCAGCAACCGATGTTTAATGTCCGTTTCCGCGCTTTATGTCGATCCCGTTTTGTTCCATCGTTTATCCGAGGCTTATTGTTGTTTGGTTTTTTAGCATTGTGTTGTTTTTCTAGTTAGCGGGGAGCTAGCCCGTTGCACCAACCCCCAACCTGGAGGACCAGGGAGTTTGATTTCGGGGTCTCCTACCCCTAGAGTGGTTGCCTTCACCACGGCTTAGAGTCCCCTCTACCCTAGAAAGCCATTTCCTGCTTTCTGTAATGGTTATACCGCCATGACTCGGTACCGCCTCTGTTAGCCACCTTCAAGAAAGTGTTTCCAGGGGTTACCTCGAGGAGGTAGAGGTCGGATTTTAACCAAATTTTTAAAATTAAAATTAATTATGAGATAAAGCAGGAAAAAGCAAAAAATTAAATAAAATAAAGGACTGGGTCAGGGGGACCTGTTCTGCCTCCTTTGTTGCCATATTTTTGCAGAAACGATGCCAACGATATTAAATGGGAAGACAGAATGATTTGATTGGCTTACTCTTCGCATATGATCTGATGCTGCTGGCAGATTCTAGGAGTGATGTCAAAAAAAAATTAAATATTATCAACCTATTTTCTAAACTGAGGGTTAAAACATTGAATAATTTAACACAGATGATAATAAAGGGTAAAGGCAATAGCCGGGAAACAAAATTCAAACTATTTAACTCTAGCCTAAATTTGGCTACTAGAATATTTAGAGAACATATAAATCTATATTTCCTTTAATGAACAACACTCCAAATCACTTCAAAAGACTAGAAATAAAATGTTTAATTCTAAACAAAGTTCACGGTTTGTGGGTAGAAGTTTTATCCATATATACAAATAACATAGCAAAGAAATGTGATTTACTAATGGAGGCAAAATTTAATGAGAGCTACTGCAATAAACAATCGTAATAAGAAAAAAGGAAAGTACTGAAGATTGGATTAAATATTCTTTAATCCAATTTTCAATACTTTCTGTTTTTCTTATAACGAATTTTTATATTAAGATATCAATTGCAACCAAAAAAGTGCCATGGGAAAACCTTCAATATATTATAACACTGTGTCTAAATAATAATAAATTTGTCTATCATAATAACTTAGATTTTTTCCTTAAGAAAAAAGTTATGATAATCAATATATATTATAAAGCAAAGTGTACAATGTGCGTGCCGATAAGGCTCATAAACGAATTGACATACGATCAAGAAAGTTATGTCATCGTGAAGCTATATAACCCCTAACGGGGAAGAATGTTTCTTTTTTACTTTTACTTACCTATATATGAAATATATAGTACGTGGAAGTATTGCGATCGTGAAAATTTTCGACTTCCGGTTTTCAATGGAAATACACGTTTTGGGGTCCCCTGAGTCAAAATAACCAAGTCCCGCGAAATGGTCTGTGTGTGTGTGAACAGACTAGCTCAAAAACTATAAACCGTGCGAACCTGAAATTGGGTATTTAGATTATGTATAAGCCCGTGATGTGACAGCAAAAATTTCATCATATTTGCTCACAGGGAGGGGGTACTTTATTTAATAACTTTTTAAGTTTTTTTTCGATTTTCTCAAAAACGGCTCTAACGATTTTGTTTAAACTGAGTATTTGATCTATTTATATGACTGTAAAAATTTCATCAAAATTGATCAACCGGAGGGGGGACTTTACTTAATAAATTTTGTATCATTTTCACATGTTTTTTTTATTTACTCAAAAACGGTTTTAACGATTTTGATCAAACTTGGTATTTGATGTATTTATGTGCCAAAGATGTGATAACCAACATTTCATCACAATTGATCAACCGGAGGGGGGACTTTACTTAATAAATTTTGTATCATTTTCATGTGTTTTTTTTATTTACTCAAAAACGGTTTTAACGATTTTGATCAAACTTGGTATTTGATGTATTTATATGCCCGAGATATGACTGTAAAAATTTCATCAAAATTGATCTACGGGAGGGGGGACTTTACTTAATAAATTTTGTATCATTTTTACGGGGTTTTTTTTATTTACTCAAAAACGGCTTTAAAGATTAACAAAAATAAGATATGAATGTAGAAAAATGTGTGACTTTGGAAAATGATATTTAGCAAAACACGTCAATTTCTAATCTAAGTAAGTTGGTAAGTGAAAGTTGTGTGTTGCGCGCACGCACCAGATTTTTTCTCTTAAGGGTGTAAAATTTAAGAGAAAAGGATTGGAATTCTAAGCCTCTCGCACCATGTAATTAGCCTACCTAAGAATGACATACGAGTTTATGAATGAAAAATTTAGTTCAAGCTCCAGGCTACCAGGAAGCGCTAGGGTGCGTTTCACTCAATGTTTATTGTTCATTCATTCAGTTCAGTTTGTAAAGGTTACATATTTTTTCAGCTCTTCTTTTTAAATTACTAAAAAATCAAGCGAAAATAATTAGTTTCTCTTTTGCTTTCAAAATAAAATAATGATTTTACATCTCTGCAATCTATTATAAAACCGACTGGATTCCTTAAAAAATTAATTTTCTCGTAAGAAGGCTAATTGATCAAAACATTACATTAAATCAATATATAATATATACTTTAGTAAATTTAATGCAATATGAATAAACATTCCTTAGAATTACAGTGAGCGAATAAAACAGACATAAAAAAAGAGATAAATTGACTGAATATAAATGGAAAATAAAAAGTTTGAAGTGTTCTTATTGTATGTAATTATGAAAAAGAAGTTGGTTTTATTACGATGTATGATGAGCATTTCAGTTGACAAAACGACTAACTCCAATTATAGCATTTATTCAATAATATTTTATCATCCCTCATAGTTCAGAATAAAAAGAAATATGATGACAAAATTGTGCCTTCATGAAATTTTGGTTTTCACTTTGTAATAGTAGTAAGATTCGAGATCTGCAGAAACCGTTCAAATTACGGGGGATATCTTAAGGGAGGTTGAAATGGAGGAAAGGTCTTAAAAAAAGTTTCTATGACTCTTCGGTTGTTTCTATACTTCAGGATCTAATAGGACCATCACCGTAGTCGTTTCTTAAGTTTTACTCGAAATATAATTTTTTTAACTGAGATACCAGATTTTTATAATCTATACTACTATAATCTAACAACTTATTATCTGCTGACTGCTTGGAATGGGCTTATAGGATTTAGAATCACAGAAACCACCTAAAACGATGCATAACTCGACAAAGTTGCAGCAAAATTAATTGTTCATTTACCATTTTCAACCCCCTGTAAATTATACAGGGTTCCTTATTTGGGAGGACTCTGCAGATCTCAAGTCTGCAGAATATTGATACCAAGTTTAAACCGAATTTTCAAGAAGGTGCTAATTTTGTTCTCTATTTCCTTTAATTTTAAAGTTTTTCTGGTATTAAAATTACCACACAGCTACGCGAGCGAAGCTGGGCACCCTAGCTAGTTAAATAATTGATTGCTTATATTGATTTCCTCAAATAAATTTATTTCGAAAGATTCATAATTCCACAGTTGTAGAGAATTTTTTAACTCCGCCGTAGACTGTCCCAAGCCCGTGTTGAGAAAGGAGGAGGGATTCCTCACTGTAACTTGAATGGGTGCGCCCTCAGGCACGAAGCGCCGTCTCAGGAAGTAGGGGCATCATTCCATCCTGAGCCCTGAGGCAGCGAGGGAGCAAGCCTGGGAGGTTTGAGGAGGCAGCCCCTCCACCAGGCGTTGGGCTTGTAACCCGCAAGTCCGAGATCAGTATTATAAATGAAACCAATATGAAGTACAGCCGGACTGATTTAATGGGGTTGACCTTTGGCATGAAATTAAGGACTAAGATTGGATGTTGGAATGTTCTGACGATGGCGGAAACTGGAAAGCCCAAGTAGAAAAAGAAATGAAAAGGTACAACATGGACTTTTTTGTGCTAAGTGAGATAAGATGGATCGAATTTGGAGAGCACAAAACGCCAGATGGATATACACTGCTGTACTCTGGAAGGACCGGAGAAAACCCAGAATGACGGAATGGAGTAGGATTCCTCCTCAGTAAAAAGGCAAGGAAATGTATTATTGATTGGACCCCAGTATCAGACAGAATTATAACTATTAGGATGACCTCCAAAGTGCGAAAAATTACTATTGTGCAGTGTTATGCCCCCACAGAAGTGAGTAGTGATTCAGATAAGGACGCCTTCTCCACAGTACACTGAATAAGGTAAAGAAGCAGGACATCACAATACTCATGGGCGACTTCAATGCACAATGCGGAAGAGGCGTTTATGTGGAGAAATGGTCTGGGGGTCATGAACGACAATGGTGAGAGGCTTTTAAACCTCTGTATAGGCTATAATTTGGTAATTGGGGGGGATCCTATTTATACACAAACCCTGCCATAAAACTACATGGGTATCTCCTGACAACCAAACAGTCTCCCAAATCGACCACATTGCACTTAGTCGGAAGTGGCGAACATCTCTCCTTGATGTTAGGAATAAAAGAGGAGCTGATGTTGGGAGTGATCACCACCTCTTATCGGCCGATATAAGACTGAAACTTGCCTCACATTTTCAGAGAAAACAAGACAGTGCCCGACCTAAGAGGTTTGACACGTCGAAACTCAAAGATGAAAATAAGAAGAAGGAATTCGTGCTAGAATTGCAGAACAAATTCACAGCGCTGGAAGATCAGGAAGCTGGTGTAGAAGAAACATGGATCAACACGAGACTTGTTTTCCAAGAGACAGGAGAGAAGGTTTTAGGCTTTAAAGACAGAACCTGAAAGGAATGGTTGTCAGCAGAGACTTGGAACCTCATAGAAGAGCGGAGAAGATTGAAGCTACAAATTAACAATGCAGCCACTAAAGAAATAAAAGTTGCACTCATGAGGCTATACTCCGATAAGAATAAGGAAGTGAAGAAAGGGGCCAGAAAGGACCGAAGGGAATGGGTCTCCAAGATGGCGGACAGAGCAGAGGTGGCAGCAAGAAGCAATAACCCAAAAGAACTCTACCGGATAACAAATACACTTGCTGGTAAAAAGAGGAAAATAAAGAAACTGATCAAGAGTAAGACGGGTGATCTTCTGACTGAGTATAATGCTCAACTAGATAGGTGGCGCCAATACTTCGACGAGCTATTAAACCAGCAGGACAAGGAGTGGTGCTTAGAAAGTACTCCAGAAGCAGCTCGGGAAAGAAGTAGGGAGTTAAGGAGAGCAGTAAATATTGATGATGAGCCTCCCTCTCTAATGGAGATCAAAGAAGCCATAAATGCCCTAAAGAACGATAAGTCTCCGGAGATCGATAATATCGAGGCGGAACTATTAAAGGCATGGCCTGAGGGAGTGGCAGAGAGACTCCTACCCCTATTTCGGAAGATATGGATGGAAGCAGTTTTGCCGAAGGACTGGGTCAAAGGGATAATGGTAAAAGTGCCAAAAAAGGGAGATTTAACAGAGTGCAGCAACTGGAGGGGGATCACGCTCCTCTCCGTGCCTAGTAAGATCCTGTCCAGGATTATCCTAAGAAGAATTCAGCCTGAGGTTGAAAAATATCTAAGAAGAGAGCAGTATGGTTTTAGGCCGAATCGCTCCTGCGTGGATTTAATAAATACCATGAGGATAATTCTGGAGCAGTCTAGAGAATATCAGAGCCCTCTCTATTTGGTATCTGTTGACTTCCTGAAGGCTTTTGACAGCATGGACGGAGGTAGAATTTGGACAATCTTGGAAAGGTGTAAGATCCCGGAAAGAATCATAAAGCTCATCCAAGCTATGTATAGAGAGTTCCAGTGCTGCGTGGCGCATGAGGGGAATCTCTCTGAGTTTTTCTACACTACACTGGGGGTAGGCAGGGCTGCTTGCTGTCACCTTTATTGTTTATAATGGTACTGGATGAAGTTTAGAGGAAAGCTGCAACAGGAAGGCAGCGAGGAATCCAGTGGGATCTTCAAAAGCGGCTAGAAAGATTTGAGTATGCGGACGACATATGCGAAATGGCCCATAGATTCTCGGATATACAAGGAAAGATGCACGACCTAGATAAGGCTGCACAAGGATATTGACTGGCAATTAATGTCGCAAAAACAAAGCAATGAGAATAAATGCCAGAAACGAGCAGCCGATAACAATCCAAGGCCAAATACTAAAAGAAGTGGGGGCTTTCCAATACCTTGTAAGTGTGGCGATAGATGGAGAAGCTGACAAGGATGTGGAAAGCCGTATAAAAAAAGCTAAAGGTGCTTTCGCCTAGCTCTGCACTCTATGGCGTGCCAAGGAAATAAATTTGCTCACAAAGCTCCGCATTTTCAATTCAAATGTGAAGTCCGTTCTCCTCTATGGCTCAGAGACGTGGAGAGTGACACAATTTATCTCAGCCCATTTGTAAAGTTTCTGCATTAGGTGCTTAAGGTATATCTTGGGAATTTGGTGGCCAAGAATCATCTCCAATGAGGAACTACTAAGAAAAACAAAGCAAAAGAAAGTAGAAGCCAAAATTAGAACCAGGAAATGGAGATGGATTGGACACACATTAAGGAGGAGAGACAGCATCGCCCGGGAGGGCCTTAAATGGAACCCTCAGGGACAGCGTCGTGTTGGAAGGCAGAGGAAGACGTGGAGGAGTTCTGTCCTGGAAGAGGCTAGAAGCCAAAATCATACGTGGGCCACCCTCAAAGAGATGGCTCCAGATCATGATAGGTGGCGAAACTTCATAAAGGCCCTATGTCCCACTGAGGGATAACAGGAAATAATAATAATAATAAATATGGGAATTTTTAATTACTGGTTACCTGCATTAATCTTTTTATAGAGGCATCATTCCTCAAAGTTGAATAAATAGGTGGAATCCATCTTAGTGCTGGAATGCCAGATCACATGCCTTTCGAGAAGAGCAGAACAAATAAAAGTATTTCCTTATTTATTTCAAAGAATTAGTATTTTAAAATATTCTAAAGCCTCCTTTTCGATAGTTTTGAATTGTATAACCGCTAATACGATTTGTTATAACCTTATTTTCTTAGAAAAAGCCTATAATTAAAATAAATAGTATCATTAGATAGAGTGGGGGGGGGGGGGTGTGGTATGGTGTATTAGGCCGAATTTCTCGACAGCATCAATCCTCCACATTGTTTTGCTGTGAACAGTCCATGTTTTTTGTATATTACGAAAGACAATCTCCTGTGCTTTAGTGCCTGGTGTTTCATTCAAAGTTTTATATTGTTAATAGTGTGATCAACAGCTTCTTAAATTTCTTGGCATTGAAATGCCTAGGTATGCCACGCTAATTGGCTTATTTATAAAGAGAAGAAAGTCATTATGTATTTTATTTTCAATAAAAAAAAGCATTATCTAATTAATAAATAAGTTGTTGTTCATAGGTCAAATAGAAGTTTTTAAGGAGGTTCAGTCCTTAATTATTTTTTTTTATTTATTTTTTTTTCCTTAATATTCTTTTTCCTTAAAGAATAATTTAATAATTTTAAAAGATAGAATAAATACTTTTGTGAATGAATGAGGAATTTATTGGTAAGAAAGACAAACTAGAATGTTTTCTTTAATACCTATATATATATTTTTTTTTTCCTTCAAGGTTTACTGAATTTAGGATGGTAATTTATACAAAAGCAAAAATATAATTTACATATTCAAAATTTTTTTGAAGTAATTTTACTGCAATTTGTCAAAATCAGACCGAACTCGCCCAGACAGCAAAGGATTCTACACACTTCCTAGTACTAATCAAAACACATATTAGGGTAATCATACCAGTAATGGACATAACAAAGAAAATTTTTGCCTTTTTTTCCCACTTAAAGACTAAAAGAAGTAAAATGAAATGAATAACAATTTTATTATCCAGGGACTGCTGTCTCTTTAGAATAAATTATAGATACATAATAAAGAAATTTAGCCAGTGTGGCCTTATATGAAATGATATATCAAATTCTTCGTATATCAAACTCTTTATTAAACTGATTAAAAACAACAATGTAATATAATGTTAATTAAATATCTTTTTTTAGGTCAGGTGAGGTAGGTAAAAACAAATAAAAATTCTTGAGATGCTTATATTACAATATATTGTCAAAAATTTCTAACACAACCTCATTTATAAATTACTTTAATAATATTTTAATGACCCTCTCATCAGGAATCCTCTTGTATATAAAAACAATAAGAGGAGGAGAATATTGTCCTGATGCATTTCCAATCACCAAAACAGTGAGACACTCTTTTTCATCAGAGTTTATGACCTGATAAGCATCTTTCTTGCTTTTCATTCCAAGCACATGAGGACCTATAGGATTAAAAATAAAGCATTCTCGTCATAGTTAAAAACCAGATTAGGAATTTTCAAAATACCGTCACTTCCTCCTTTTGAAAAAAGTTTGTTTGTTCTAACCAGATTTTCGGGCTATGCTTTGTAACTTGGGCACATGATATGTTAAGATTATCAATCATTCTCTCGGGATAGAAGAATGATTTATACCATATTTTGTCTAGCTTTTTATCAGTTTAATAAAGAGTTTGATATACAAAAAATTTGATGTTTCATTTCATATATGGCCACACTGGCTAAATTTCTTTATTATGTATCTATAATTAATTCTAAAGAGACAGCAGTCCCTGGATAGTAAAATTATTATTTATTTCATTTTTCTTCTTCTAGTGTTTAAGGGGGGAAAAAAAGCCAAACATTTTCTTAGCTATATCCATCACTGGTATGATTGACCCTAATATGTGTACAGGATCCTTTGCTGTCTGGGCGATTTCAGTCTGATTTTGACGAATTGTAGTAAAATTAAAATTAGTTTTTTACTTTCACTTACCAACCTCCTTACAGTATGGATCTACGTGTTTTGATAAATATTTAAACACCATTCAGAATCTCCACAGAAAATTGCTTATTTTACATTTATTTACTTCTTTTTGTTTGTCTCCATGAGGTATAGAGTATTATAATTATTGGAAAACATGAAAGTCCTCTGTATTTTTCTATTCATTATTGTTGTTTTATTAAGGGGCCTAAAATAAAAAAAATCAAATTTCTTTAATCGTCGATTTTTTTTTTACCACTTTTTTTGTAAAATATAGTGATGGGGAATTGATAGAAGGGGTGTTTAGTAAACATTGTTTAAGGCTCACAGTAAATTAAAACTCAATTTTGAAATGTTTGACTCATGCATTTCTGAAACCGACAGCATCATCACTGTTCCACTGGGACCACTTTCATACCGAAATTTATTTTGAAACTAAAATTTATAAACAACTAGTATAATTATTAAAGATTGTCTTGTACCATATGTTTTTTACACGAAAAACTCCTTTCAATAATTTGAGCATTGCGTATTTTTCTACGCATTTATTCTCTGAAGAATAATCAATTTTTTTAATGCCAAATAAAAGGTATTTTTTTTTTTTTTTTTTTTAATTTGTGATAATACGGCGAACCAAACAAAATACTCCATGGTATTTGATTTTAAAATTCTCAATGAAAACTTCTTCAGTTACAATGAAAACAAATAATTTTCATGAAATATATATGTTTCAACAAGCACTTATAACACGTTGGCCCCTCTTTCACATGAGCAGTACAGTAAACAGTGTCAATAATATATTTTTTTCCCTTAAACTGTCAACTATTGGTACAGTTACCCTATATGAAATTTATAATAAGGGAAAGTATTTCGACCGTGAAAATTTTTGACTTCCTGTTTTCAAGGGAAATACACAGTTTGGGGTCGCCTGAGTCCAAATAAAGTCCCGCGAAACAGACCGGGAGCCGAGGGCCAAAAGGGTGCCTGATTTGAAGAACATTTTTGATCATACAGGCCGAAAGTACTCATTTCATAGACAAGAAATGTGAACGTCTGCCACCTCAGATCGGTTGCAAACAAATTTTATAGGCGAACAAAATCGAAGAAATTGTGTTCTTTCTGAAATAAAAGAGCATTACATTTCGCGTCGACTGAGGTCCTCACAGTTAAAATCGGTTAAGTTTTTTCACCAAAACCGATTGTCAATTTACCTAGCCCCTTTAGCGGAAAAATGAATTACGCTAATGTTCCAAAGCCTACAATTTAAAGAGGGTTACTCCAAATAAAAAATGTTACCTATAATAGTTGTAGAATATCGAATTCTGTGTAAAATTATCTCATTATTTTTAAAATTAGCCCACTCCTGTGAAGACAAAGTAATTAAAACGCGAACGTATTTTGCTCCTTGTGGTCTAAAATCCGCGAAATATTTTGGGATTTTTTTCAGTTTCTCGCATATAATTCGGAAAATACAGATCAAAAAGTATTGCTTTCTTCTTACTATAAGAGGCTAAACTATTGTAAATAGAATGATGGATTTGAAGTTTAAATCGGTTTAGTGGTTTAGCCGGGTTCAGTACATAAAAAATCTGTAACTTTTACGATTTTGGTAGAAACCGGGTTCCAACGCCTCTAACTCAAAAACACCTAGTTTAAATGAAAAATGTTTTAGATAAAAGTTGCTGATCATCAAATTTAGCATGAAACAAGCTCCGTACACACAACATTAGCTAAATCCTGGGGGAAATACAAATCAAAACGTGAAATAATTCGTAGTGCTTACTTCCTGCTAAGACTTCGGTTTTTTAAGTATTAACCATTTTGAACTAATTAAGCAACCATCTTGCATGTGTTGAAATAAAAGATAAATTTTGGCAAGTACCTACCTTTCTAAGTAGTTATTTTAATGAATATTTTATCTAATCCCTGATACTTCAAAAACCGAAGTCTTAGCAGGAAATACCCACTACGAATAATTTCACGTTTCCATTTCTATTTCCACACAGGGGTTAGGTAATGTTGTGTGTAAGGAGCTTGTTTCATACTAAATTTGATGCTCTGTAACTTTTATCTGTCACATTTTTCATTTAAACTAGATGTTTTTGAGTTAGAGGCGTTGGATCACGGTTTTCACCACAATCGTAAAAGTTACAGATTTTTTTTGTACCGAACCCGGCTAAACCACTAAACCGATTTAAACTTCAAATATATCATTCTATTTGCAATAGTTTAGCCTCTTATGGTAAGAAGAAAGCAATAATTTGTGATCTGTATTTTCCGAATTATATGCGAGAAACTGAAAGAAATCCAAAAAAAATTCACGGATTTTAGACCACAAGGCGCTAAATACGTTCGCGTTTTAATTACTTTGTCTTCACAGGAGTGAGCTAATTTTAAAAATAATGAGATCGTTTTATACAGAATTCGATTTTCTACAACTATTAGGTAACATTTTTTATTTGGAGTAACCCTCTTTAAATTGTAGGCTTTGGAACATGAGCGTAATTCATTTTTCCGCTAAAGTGGCTAAATTGACAATCGGTTTTGGCGAAAAGACTTTCCCGATTTTAACTGTGAGGACCTCAGTCGACGCGAAATGTAATGCTCTTTTATTTCAGAAAGAACACAATGTCTTCTGCGACAAATCGTTTTCGAGTTATTAGCGAAAAATTGAAAAAAGTTCGAAAATATCGATTTTGTTCGCCAATAAAATTTGATTGCAACCGATCTGAGGTGGCAGACGTTCACATTTGTTGTCTATGAAATGAGAACTTTCAGCCTGTATGATCAAAAATTTTCTTCAAATCAGGCACCCTTTTGGCCCTCGGCTCCCGGTCTGTTTCGCGGGACTTTATTTGGACTCAGGCGACCCCAAACTGTGTATTTCCCTTGAAAACAGGAAGTCAAAAATTTTCACGATCGAAATACTTTCCCTTATTATAAATTTCATATAGGGTAACTGTACCAATAGTTGACAGTTTAAGGGAAAAAAATATATTATTGACACTGTTTACCAATTTAATTATTTTATACACAAAAAGCTTAATTAGATAAAAAACAAAACGAAAAATGAGATCATCCAGTTAAGTATGGTAAATAGATTTTAGTAATGGCCAAAGTCTCGTTTTTTTAATGTTGGGTTTGAACAATTTTAGACTCTCCAATGATGAACTTCATTCTTCCAGTTCTCCTGTAAACAATTAAAGATGGCCACGTTCATTGGTTGGATGAAATGTGTAGGATTTTGATAGAGTGCGACTAATGGCAAGTATCACATGTTCTTTGCAGAATTGGTAAGTGGGGAGAGTAAGATGAGACGCGTGTCCCTTCAGAAATAGGATTATTGGCAATGCAATTTTGCTCTGAATGGTCCATGGATAGAGCACACTAGCTATAAATTCATAAATTAAGACACCTGTCATCCAGCCAGACTCAGACTTCCATAAACCACCCCCAGATGATGGAACACTATTTGCTAATCTGGCGGTAGTTGACATCGATTTCAACTATTGAAATTATGGATTAATTTCTGTTCTAATAGTTGACACCTACATTTAAGCCCTAAAACGTTGTATAAATATATAAAAAGGATATCAAATGATTCGCATGAACTTAATGAATACCATAAAAGTAATTAAAACATAATTGAACTCAAATAAACCAAACAAAAAGCTTATTTATTTTGACTTCCACCCTAATGAAAAAGGGTAGCAGAAACCAAGTTTTCAGGCCACAAGAAAATTCGCCATTTTAACCTCTCACAAATAAGCTTGAGTTTTCATCAAACCAATGTCGATGGCAGCACGGCTACCTAGCATAACTTGGCTAATTTTGGACCAAAATACTCAACTATGAATCTTATTATTCACAGTTTTAGAACAAAATGTGAAATATTGGAGCGCTGTCAACTTATGGTACAGTTACCCTGTAGGTAAGTAAAAGTAAAAAACTAATTTTAATTATAAAAATAATAATTAATAATTATAAATAAATACAAATAACATTTTTTCCCCAATAGATCAATGAAATGCTATTAATAGAAGTAACGAGTTTCTGTAAACTAATGGCATGGAAATAATTTAACAATTAGACCTTGGTGCATCTTAGGTATTTTCTGATTAAATTGAATGATATTACCGATTATATTGGACTTGTCTATTTGGACTCAGGGGACCCCCAAAACGTGTATTTCTGTTGAAAACCGAAAGTCGAAATTTTTCACGATCGCAACACTTCTCCATACTATATATTTTATATATATGTAAGTGAAAGTAAAATATACGAAAGGGCGCCGTTATATGGTCTCAATTTTTTTCTTTTATTGTCGGATTTGGGGGGGGGGGGGGGGAGGTAATCCTCAAAACGGTTTTGTTATGTCACTGCTTCGTATGATGTAAAATAATAAAAAAATTTGCTTGATGTTGGAAAGCTCCTATCCGATCCTGTACCCAGTAAATTTAACCCTAGAACGGTATAGTATAGTTTATAGGAATTATAAAACAAATCGGCAATCATTGCTACAAAAGGTTTTATTGTTTTAATGGCTTCATCCCTATATAATCATCCTAGATTTTTCCCCATGGCGGAGTTGTGTAACTTTAAAAGAGATATTTTTTCGATTTTACCGTTACATCTCATGAATGACTCACAATATCGAAAATTATTGATGCTTATAGGGCATTAAATGAGACCAGATGCATAATTTTTGGACCACCCGTTCCCATACTACTCAGGGTTCTAGTAATGATGGGTTTTCGTATTTAAAATCAGAGTTTTTTCGTTTTGTTGTAGGAGCCAATAGAAAAGAACTAAAATAGTTTGTTTAAAGTTAAAAGATAAAAACCTTACACTGCCGTCCTTCGTGAATTTGGAGCATATATTGAACGAAAATAAAAGATATAAGTTCCCAAATGTATATCTCTCATGATACATAATTTTGAAATAGAGCCGTCGCCTATATGCTTTTTATATAGACGATGACAAAAATAAATAATAATACATAATAAATAACTATGGACATAAAATTACCTATAGTTAAAATCAGAATCATTCCAATAGAAATAAAAACGGTTTTCTTATAATGAATAAAACAATATTTCTCTAATAATCAACATCAACCTAATAGATGAAATTAAAACATCAAACATTACAAACTTTTTGCCTTTAGAGTTACAAAAGGGATCAGAAAACTAAAACAAATGACTTTCTTTGAGAAAATGAGTAGAGCAATAGGAACCAAATCTCATAAGCTTCTCAGGGTTAGATTCTATCTTTTGGTTTAAGTCAAACCAAAAACATATACCAAAATCTTTTTTTTTTTTTTTTTTTTTTTTTTTTTTTTATTCGGTACCCCTTCCTGGCCATGTGTGGCATACGGGGGGTTACTCTACAGGTGTAACCAACCTATCCTAACCATGGTGGGTAGGTCGAGATTTTATTCCGTGGGACCTCCACGAAATAAAAGTCAACCATCCCAGGGCGGATTCGAACCGCCACCGTTCGGCTCGAGCGTGTTAAAGCGGGCCGCGCTCCAACACGCTCGGCTATCTCCGGCCCCATATACCAAAATTTATGGATGGCGCCGTTAATATTGTAAGGCTGGAAACCGTTTTTTTACGGTTAGACGGTTATATCTCGCAATATCGAAACCATGTCCCAATAAAGAATTATATGGCATTAAATCTGGATATATTGTTTTTTTTTACACCCGTTGCCATTTACAGGTTATCAAAATCATACAAATTTTACTTACACGAAAAAGTTTCATATTACTTCAGGTATCTCAAAACGTTCACCTTTGGTGTCATCAAACGCAAGATTTATTCCTCTATTACTTTTGTATGGACTTATTGATAAATGGATCTTTATTGATATATGGATTAGTTTAGCTTAAATGACCAAACAGCAGGTTATACATCCAATAGATACATACGTATATATCCATACTTCAACAATGTATTCCATAAAAAAGTCATAAAGGAATAAATCCTGCGTGAATTTTTTATCTACAATTTTTCCTAAAAACCCGAAGAAAATGGAACGTTTTCATGATCATGAGAAATTTGTAAGACTTTGATGAGCTCAAAAATGGTAACGGTTAGTCCAAAAAACATGGCCTGGTCTCATTCAATGCAGAATTTAATAACTTATAACTCTTAACTGAAAATTTGTTCTATATTGTGAGTACTTCAGAAGATATAACCCCCCCCCCCGAAAAAAAACACGCCTTTATGGGGGGGTGGGTACGTTTATCCCTTCCCCCTCACTAGCTCAGCACAACTCCGCCGAGAGGGAAAACCAAGGATAGTTATTTCGGGATAAAAGAACTAAAAAAAAAGGCCAATAAAACAATTTTTAAAAAACCTTTTGTAGCATTCGAATTAGAAAGTTTTAGTACAAATAAAATATTTATAACAAAATAAAAGAACTCTAAAAAAAAAAAGGTATCGACAAAATACAGATGTTGCCTAGGTATTCGGGACATATTCACTTTATTAACAAAATACACAAGGTAAACATTGTAGAATATCAATTATTTGCCTATCAAGAAAGGAGTGGTAAGAACACTAACAATGATGTTTGGAAGAAAGTTGGGGATATAGAGGCCCTACCATTGCCTATGGCCTGTTACCTTTCTCAGTTCGTTGAGGACGAAACATACCATTTCATCATATGTGCCGTTGATAGTCAAAAGAGGTTGGGAGATTTTAGTATACCTGCAGGCATTAAGCTGCAGAAGTTAAATCCTTCTCTAAAAACTGGTGGAACTATTTTTAAGGTTCCATCCCCTGAGAATAAGTTGTAGTTTTGTGATAGCTTTTATTAACGCTATTTGTTGTAATATTAAGTTATATGTTGGCCAGTGATCTATTTTAGGAAACTTCTATTTGCTTTTAACAATTTTTAATTTAAATTACCTCTTTGTTGATTTAATGTACTTTTATTATATATAATTTATTAATATTATAGACCAAATTTTGTATTTGTAATTTCTTTTTGTGTAACTTATTCATTTCAAATCCTATTTATTAAATAACTATTGGTTGGAAAATACCATAGAATTATTGATTTTGTAAAATAATAAAGGTAAATAATACCACAGTATTATTGATATGATTAAATTGATATGATTAAATTGAAAAATGATTAAATTTATAAAATTAAATTTTCCGGACGTGCAGAAGACTTATGAATTGAAACCGTTATCTATTTTATAGATCAATAAAAAATATTTTAAAAGCATCTAATGTTTCCTTTTTTCCCATTTCATTTCTGTTACTAAGTTAATATGTCGTATGTAAATGATTTTTACCTTTTTAATAACAGTTATCTTTTTTATAATCAATAAAAAATATTTTAAAAGCATCTAATGTTTCCTTTTTTCCTATTTGATATCTGATAATTAAGTTAACTTGTAAATATGGAAATTATAATTTTTACATTTTTAATTTGTTGTAGTCAGAGTAGAAGCACTATTGAGTACTTTCCTTCCCCATTGTTGACTAATGTTAGTGGTCAAATAAATGGTTAATGTAAAAAAATATATATATCTTTGGCAAAAGAATTTTTTTTTTTTTTAATGTTTCTTCATCCAAAAATATGGAACACACAATGCGGTGTTTTAGTGGGTCTCGTAGACATGGGGTACCCAGGATCAAAATTAGGGTAAAGCTTAAAACTATGGTCATTCATTGGTTGTAAATTTTCTGCAGGAAAGAAACTAAAGTTTTAAGAAAAGTATATTTAATTATAACAGTGCTTAATTATTTAATACAATTGTTGCTTGAAAAAAAAAAAATGAATTTTATTCTAGTTGCATGTATTATTTTAGCTTATGGTGGAGGAGGGGGGGGGGGCAACGCCCCTAGTGATGTCCATGCTCTTAAAGAAGAAAAGATGAAAAATATAAATTGATAAGGAAATTTTTTTATCAAATTGATCTGCATTATCATGAAAGATTAAAGATTAATTTTTTCACATTGAATAAGAAAATAATATTCAAGAGACTTACCTGGGATTGGTTCTTCTTGGTGAAGTTGATTAAAGAAGTATAAACAATTATATGCATTTCTTTCTCATGGTTTAAACATGTAACAAGCTTTTCAACTGCCAAGCTTTCGCCTATCTTTCTGGGGGCTTCTTCAGGGCCAATACAAGAATGATTCCAAGAACATGGAAGCCTAAAACAAGTTCACATAAACAAGTCCAAATTTTATGAATTATAAATTTAGATGGATATTTATTTACTATTTTTGTTGTTTTTCTTTCAATAAATAATTTTGAAATTCATGAAGACATACTTAACAGTTAGCTCCATAAAAACATATGCAAATTTTTACTGTGAACCAATAATATATTTTTAACAAAAAATCCTTAATTTTTAGAGTAGGGGAGGCTTATTTAAGGCTACCAGACTCTTTGCCCAATTGGTTTTTATTTACCAATGAAGTTCTGGGTGCTTGATGCAAATATTGCTTTTTTTTATTCGAATAACCACACCTCCCGGATCTGCCCATCAGCTCTTTTACCTTCATGTTCCTTTCCCAACTAACTAGCTAACCCAAATAACATTCTACTTTTTACTATATATGCAAAAGTATATATTTATTATAAAGGAAGATCTTGAAATTTCTTATACATAGATTGGTGAAAGACAATCTTCCAATAATATCTTTTATTTAAACATTACATATTAAAATGGTCTAACACCAACGTTTCGGACAATATCGTCTATCTTCAGGGCCTTATTCTCCTATTTCATAATTTCCTCTAATACAAAATGTGTCACTCACATAAATCAGCATACATATTTAATAAAAATTTTATGTACATTACATATTTGAAGATAGACAAAATTGTCCGAAACGTTGGCGTTAGACCATTTTAATATGTAATGTTTAAATAAAAGATATTATTGGAAGATAGTCATTCACCAATCCATGTATAAGAACACTCTACTTGTTCTGCAAATTAATTTGTTCTTTATGTTACCTCCTTACTTTTAGGAAAGTTAAATTCATTCTTTAAATAACAAAAAAATTTCAGAGGGGGGAATGCAGCCCCAACAGCCATCCCCCTGGTTTCCCCTATGGCTTAAATAAATGTAAATCCACAATAGTCGCCAAGGCCAATTTTGTCTTAGTCCGCATGGACAAAGGGATTAATTTACAGGGGATCCGTGAAAAATGTCTCCAGGTTAAAATAGCACTGAGGGACAGAGCCAAGCTGGAGTAGAATCATAGCCGGTTGTAAAGGGGGCTGCAACCCCACAGCCCTTCCCCTGGATCTGCCAATCAGCTTTTTTACCTTTATGTTCTTATCCCACAACTAAAATCCTACTTTTTCTGCATATTATTTGTTCTTTACCTTCTTTTCATTTAGTGAAGTTAAATTATATTTTTAAATGACAAACATTTTTTTCAAAGGGGAGCTGCAGCCCCCCCCCCCTGGATGGATTCGCCAATGAGTAGAACGGTCCACCTCACCTCTGAATATTAGTTAGGAGAGATTATAAAGAATAAGACTGAGATTTTTGTGTGAATGAATAAACCAGAAGTCGTTAATTAAATCAATTTTTTGCTTCTCACTACGTTTAATTTTGATTAGCCATTAATTCTTTAATCTTTTTTTGGTTTTTGAATCCCGGGCACTGATTTTTCGCTAATGAGGAATGATACCTATTACAATGTACGCATTTCAATAAAGTACCTGGAGTACACTCTTCCTTTGTATGTTTTTCGCCACAGACTGGACACCTGGGCTTTGTACTTTTACACCATGAGGTGGGGTGCCCATATCGGAAACAGTTCTGACACAGTATAACAGATTGAATGTAACGGTGCCCCTCGCATCTGACATAATGTATACTAATATAATTAGGTAAGAATTGACCCATGAAAGTAATTAAAACCGTACCTGTCGGTTTATATTCGTATTCTTTTGTCATGTTAAAAACTTTCTTCTTAAACCTTTTAACACCAATAATTTTGAGGGATTCGGAATATAACGTTTTAGCACTGTTAAGAATGTCTTCCTCCGATAAATTTATATCTACACCCCTTATTACACCTTTTCTCTCCAGCATAACTTGCGGGATATATACTAAGTGTTTTGTTTTTACAATTTCCGATGTAACCAAAGCGTTCACGTGTGCTCCCAACCTGGTTACTACTTTTATGCTATTACGTCCTGTTCTACTGATTGCCGAAATATTATTGTATATTCCGTAGCATTTAGTAATTTTCCTATGGTCATAGGGTGAATAGGGCTTATCCCGGCCCCATCGTTCGACTTGCTTTCAATAAATACGCAATAAGGCCCTAAATCTCTTTCTTCTTATAAACGGACTGGTTTATTCGAATTATTAGTATTTGTATTTGTTTCAATTGCTGGAATATTTCCTACTAGGTTCGTATTTGAATTGTGTTTATCAACACCGTACATTTCTACTTCAGTTGAATTTAAATTAACGGGTTGTTCCTGAGATAAATTATTGAGTAAACTATGTATGTGATATATCTGGTGGAAGAAATCTGTGAATATCATTTTTATCATCACTGGAACCTGGCATTTTCGCTTCTAACAATTAAAATAAATATTGCTAAATAAAATTAACACAAAGAAACAAAAACTGTCAAATAATGAACTAATATAACTTAAATAATTAAATAGAATCCAAATCAGAGCTTTACTTTTTATTCCCATCCTTGTCATCTTGACAACCAGGCCTTTCGTCCAAACTCGGCAGAACGCCTTTTCCATATCTACCCAAACTGCATGGGTATGTTCCCAATTTAGGTAACCATCCTCAATCTCCTGGATGATATGTGCGACCTGATCTTCTGTAGAACTATAGTCTCTGAATCCTGCTGGCTCAGGAGCTAACTAGTTGTTCATTTCCAGAAACCATATGAGTATTTCATGGACGAGTTCCAGTATTGTGATAGAGTGAAGGGAATGTCTAGCTCGTTATGGAAATTCTGTGAGATTTTTAGAAAGTGCTTAAGCTCTTTGTTTACATATTTTTATACATGGAGATCTATCTGAATCTCATCAGTCTTATCAATATGTTTCATAAGAATTGTCTCTACCTTTATGTTTGGTAACAGATGAAAAGAGATTTGGCATAACCTGAAGTGATCCTATATGACAATCAATTTGTGGAGGTTTACAGTACATCGGTGAATTAGTCAGAAGACTCTTTTGGTGGACAATGAATACTTACCTAACAATTCTATTGACAGCACACCAATGAAAATTTATCATTTCAATGAAGCAAGGGAAATTTAAGTTTTGGCAGAAGAGGAAAACAACAATGTTTATATCTACCATAATGATCCGTGTTGCAAGAAATCCATACTTATTCTGAACCCTTTCAAACGACCAATTAAGCACCATACGAAAGCAGGAAGGGTTGTCTCAAGGAAAAAAAAAAAAATAAACGGATGCTTCACATCTGTCACAAGATGGAGAGAGTGAAAATCAATAGCAGAAAAGGATAAAAAGTTGGAAATACAACTACAAAAAGATGAGCGGAAGCTAGCTCGACATAAAAATAAACAAAAGCAATAGGAAACAGTAAGAAAAAGGGAGTAGAGAATAATAAACTGAAACGACAGGTAAGAAGGTTAAGTTATCACAGTTCCTCAGAAGACGATATACTGGGTCCCTAGGTCCCTTCAGATTGTATGAGTGATGGTGTGAGCTCTGGATTTGGCGAAGAGGAATATTGTACGAATATGGAGAGATGGGTTTAGTAGAAGCAGTTCATGCAGAGGAAGGGGACAATGTTGGAGGATTTGAGGCGCCCAGTGCACATGAGCGGCGAAGTCGTCGGAACGCTGAGATAATTTTCAATCGGATAGACAAAAATACGTTATGAGTATAAGTGCAATGCACGTCGAACGCAGGTACCTATCTGATTAAGAACTGCGATATAAATAACCAAAAGTATATGTTTAGGGGATAGTACCTACCTGATTGCATTATTCGTTTAGCAATACAAAAAAAAATTGAAATAGCCAAAATATTTGAGGAGGATCATAACCCATGTGAGCTCCCTCTGGGTCCGCCCATCGATACCCTCAGCCTCTCTCGATTTGTATCCGGGCTCCAGGAAACCTGGCATTTCAGGGAGCATCATATATATATATTTCAGTTAATAATACTATGCACGTTACCATTTTCTTTATGCTCATCTATTTACGTAAAACAGCTTAACTAATCTCTTATTTTAAGAAGTTTCGTTATTTTATTTTAGCCTAATAACCCATAATATTATGCATGGACCAGATGTGCCTTAAGTCTCATGGAAGCTTTTGGAACAAAAAAAAAAGACAATTAAAATTCCCTTAATTAGCCGTTTCTCAAACTTGGAGGGTCGATCCACGACTGACAACTGAATGAAATGAAGGTTAGCTAATTCTGACTTATTAAATTAAATGAGAATCAACAACGGTCACCATTCCTCCCTTACTATTTAACACGTTTTCGAATGATATAATATAAATTTGCTAAACAGTGCAGCAGTAGCGGATCCAGAAATTTTCTCAGGGGTGGGCGCACTTCGTTTTTTTAATTTCACGAGTAATGAAGGACCTAATTTAAAATATGTATTAGTATTAAGTAGTGTCCGACCGAAACCAAAATTTTAGCCGAAACCGAAACCGAAACCGAATTTCGGCCATAGACCTGGTTTCGGGCCGAAACCGAAACCGAAACCGAAACTCATTTACGTGTTTATATAATATATAGGAGTGTGTAATATGTCTAGTTCAGCAATAATATCAATGAAAGCTTATAAAACGATAGTAATTTAACTCAATTGTTCAATTAATAAGTGGGCCTTGTATAGAATAGTGGTATGACAGGTGTACTAGTTAGGTTATAGGATCGAATCCCAGTCCTTACTTCCTAATATAGCTTGTCCCCACGGGATGTTAGACCATACCTACTTAACTAGTACAGCCCTAAAAGATGAAATAATCTTGAAATAACAGGCTGATAATAATAAAAATTTATATTACCAATATAAAATTCATATTAACAAATAATAAATAATGTAGTAAATCTCTGCCAAAGCCAATGGAATACAAAAGGACTGCCTATTGAAAATGTAAAGCTGGAGTTAAGAAGCTATTTAGTCTGAGTCAGTTTTGTCTCAAATATTAGCGGATATAATCTAGTTTGAAAATGTATAGAATAGTTTTTTGTCGAAAACTCCATTTTTCATGATCAAAATGGAAAGAAGTTTTTGGGATGTTATTGGTGATCCGGTGAGGGAAGGGGCTGCCAAGGTCGAAAAATTAATTTTCAAGTCTCATCCCATAAGAACTAAGAAGAAAACTGGTGGTAGTAGACCATTTGATGCAACTTGAGCCCCTATTTCGAACAAGGTTACTGACTAAAATATTTTTTTTTTTTTAGTAGGGGAGAGCGGGGTTGGTTGGCGTAGGGGGTAGGTTGACCATCGGCTTATAGTTTCTATCACACCTGTTGTGAAAGCCCCACCATTGTACCATGTCACCCGCTCGACCTCGGGAGTCTTGTCCTGAGTTTTCAATCCGGTGCTAACACTCTAGAGAAGAGTGTGCTTCATTGATTGATTTTACAACAAGTAAGTAAATTTTTATATTTTCAGTAAATTTGGTTTAAAGGCATGGTAAAACATTTGACTCCGATTCTGTTCACATAGCCCCAAACTCCTTAGTTGGCTCTCTTCAACTGGGTTTTGTTGGCGCAATAGCAATTCACAAAAGCAAGGTAAAAATAAAGAAAGGCGAAACTACCAATTGTCTTAAGTTCCAGCAAGGAGAGGATGAGAGCAATTTTTCTTATTCAGAAAGTGACGACAGTCTAAATTTCTATCTTCTTCTATTGTCATTCTATTTCCCCCTTAAAAGCTGTTAAAACCGATTCAAAATTATTATACCATTATAATGCAGCTTTTAATAACAATAATAAGTGTCAGGCAGTACTTGAATGAGATGGCTAAACAACGCCACCTTCTAGGCCAACCTGCCCCACCTCGGGGGTTAATTGGCCTACTCTGGATTGACGAATTCTTCAATTTTCTATGATCTTAGTATTAAATATTATGTGGTGAAAAGAATACTTGAAGTACTCTAATACTTGGAGTTTACAGTGGTATCAGCCCTATTGGGATTATATGAACAGGAACGACTCAACAATCAAAAAAGTGAAAACTGTTGCCAACCAACCCCGCTCTCCCCTACTATATTTTTTATACATATATTATTTTTATATATTTTAAGTATAAAATATATAAGTATTTTAATAATATAATAAGTATATAAGTATTTTATCCTTTGATTTGAATATGTGGACATAAGTTCAAGGATTTAGAATATTTATACTTATTTAGTGTTAATCTTATTTTTTTAGGAATCAAATAGAAATTCATTATAAATAAGGAGATAATTGAAAGCAATTAAATGTTCTTAGCGCTCAAGGTAAAGAATGTATACTATTCTTTACATTGAACAAAAAATATTCTCTTTGAAAAGAATGCTTTTCATTAAATGTTTAGACTTGGTGTAATTTACGTGGCACATCCTTGTATGTGACAATCACATTTTTGCCTCCATACCCAGCTTAAAGTTTTCGATCAATTAAAGATATCAAAAGTAGGAGAAAATTCTATGTTTTATCGAATGAAAATACTAGTGTAATTAACTAAAATAACATATACTTCACACTATTAAATCCAATGGTGTTAAAAGCCATGAAAGAGATCGAGCTTACAAGCTGAAATTGTGTAGTCCTACTTTTTTCTCGGAGATATCAGACACAAAAGCTAGTTTCGGCTTGGCCGAAGATTCGGCCGATTTTTTGCCGAAACCGAAAATGCGGCCGAAACCAGTTTTTTCGGCCGAAACTGGCCGAAACCGAAACTTCGGTCGGTCACTAGTATTAAGTGACGTTGTAAATTACTATTAAATGTTTAAATACAATCCATGTTCAATTTGAGGACTTAAATATGACTAAATAAAGCACATTTTATATAGAAATAGTAATACTTTATCAGTGTCCTCACGTCTCGGGGGGGGGGGGCGCCCCCGGCGCCCCTCCCCTGGATCCGCTACTGCTGTGCAGGAATACATTGATAAAAAAATCCTAGAATACAGTAGAGCCTCGGTAATCCGAACTAATGATTGCACCCGCTGATACGGATTAGCGAAAATTCGGATTAGTGGACCATAGAAAACAAAAAGTACATATAAAGATTATATATGTGCATTTGCATGTATGTATTTAAAAACTGAACAACAATGCTGAACAATGAACGATGAACAATGAAAGAAAACAGAAACTGAATGTATATTAACTTTCCTATTAATCAAATATATTTTATAATGCTATTATGAATTTTATAATGCTAGAAATTACACTTAAAGATACAGTACTACATCTTAATGATAAACTAATGGTTTATTTTTAAAATAGTAGTCCATTATCGTTTTCTGTTTTGATTGCGCAATTTTGAGACTCATTGCATGCGATCGAAGTTGACGAAGTTGCATTACCTGATGTAATGGCATATTGTTTTCTGACGCCCAATCCAGACATTTATTAAGACTTTGAACAGCATCAGAATGTGTCAAAACAGTTTGCCATTCACATTGCTCCTCTTGGTCCTCATCGTTTCTCCCACCTTCCACAATTCGCTGGACAATCTCGTCATCAGTTAAAAATTCATCCACGTCATTTTCATTTTTAACCGACTGCCCACTCTCTGGATTTGTCTTCTGTAACCTCTCCTCCTTGCGATATTTTACACAACAGATTAGTAATAGATTTAATATTATCCCCGGTTTCTTCATTGTCGACTTCTTCCAAAGAATTATTACCAATATGGCCTTCAGGGACCAATAAATGTGATAGCTCTGGTCATAATTTCTTCCATGAGGCTTCTATTAGTTCTGTGGATACTGAATTCCATGCTTCAGCAAGGATAAAAACCACATCTTTCAAATTAACTGATTTTAGAGATGTTAATACGTCCTTATCCTCGAATAAAATTTGCATCAATAGTTTTTTTCTATAATGAATTTTGATACATTGTAGGACATGTTGGTCCATCGGTTGAATAAGAGGAGTGCAGTTCGGAGGTAAAAACATTGTCATGATGTTCCCGTCGTCAGTTTTCAGGATTTCCTCGTCTGGGTGACCTGGGGCATTGTCAAGGATTAATAATGCTTTTGGCGTAATGTTAAGTTCTAAACTTTTTTTTTCACTGAGGGGACAAAATCTGTGAAAAAACACTCTGTGAACAAAGCCCCATCAACCCAAGCTCTTTTTTGTGCTTTGTAGATTACAGGTAATAGACTAGATTTAAAGGCTCTTGGTTTTTTTGATTTACCAATAACCAATAAATTTAACTTGTAACTGCCACTTGCATTAGCACATGGCATAAAGGTTACCCTCTCCTTACTTATTTTATGCCCTACGGCTGACTCCTCATTGTTGTGAGCTAAGGTTTTCTTTGGCAAGACTCTCCAAAATAAACCGCTCTCATCAGCGCTATAAACTTGATGAGGACTCAAATTCAACTTTTCTATAGTTTCCCTCAGCTTCTTTCTAATGGCTCAACAGCTGTAAAGTCACTGGATAATTGTTCCCCAGTAAGTGCTAATTGTCGAATACCATGCCGCTTTTTGAATTTATCAAGCCAACAAATGCTGGCTTTAAAGTCGTTATTTTTATTTATTTTTTGATAAAACATAATTGCTTTCTCGCGTAAAATTTCCCCAGAAATTGGGGTTCCTTTTGCTCTCTCTTGAAGGAACCATGTAAAACGAGCTGTTTCCATAACAGGATAATCACTTGATTTTAATGTCTTTCTCTTACCCGGGCCTTGATCTGTTGAAGATACAAACTTTAGAATTTCATCCCGTTTTTTTTTTAATGTCCGTTACAGTGGATTTTCCGATTCCGAAATTACTAGCAATGTTTGTGGCGGCTACTCCGGAATCTAATTGATCTATAATTTTTGACTTATCGGCAAGCGACAGGGTTGTGTGCTTTCGCTTAGACATGCTGGTAACGTTAGTTTAACACAACGATAATAATAGGGGTGTTCCGAACAGACTGAAATCCCGAACTGAACTGAGCGATACTACCCTTCCGCCGGCACTTCCGAGAATATTAAATAGCAATGGATAAAGTTCAGTTCTGAGAAGTGGCGAGTCTATATTTCCCTCCTGTGTTTTGGATTCTAAGGAAAACCCGACAAAAGATCTATGTCACGAATATATTTTTTTTTTACAATTAAAAAAAATAAACCTGGTGCCGTTCGGATTACTGGGAATTCGGATTAGAGTGGGTTCGGATTACAGAGACTACTGTATTTGTATTTGTGTTGCAAGCAGGAGCGTAGCAGCCAAGATTAAAGGTTATAATTATTAGACATTCCGACCAATCACTCCTTCTTTTATAGTCATTGACATCAAATGAGGCTAAACTGATTTGTCTTAAAAGCTAGGCGTCAATTAATTTTTTTATGGGTTTGATCTGTAGACAAAAAAAGTTGATTATTCAGAAAGAATAACGCCCAATTTTGGAATGAAGGATGCATTTGTAATTTATGCCTAAATATTAAATCCCTTAGTTAAGTTTACTATCTAAAATACTATATAAAATTCATAATTCGACGGTAGTAGGGGAACTTTTAATTAATGGTTACCTGTAGTAATATTTTTATGGATGCATCATTCTTCAAATTAGAATAAATAAGTAGCTATCGTAGTTCTGGTATGCCATGTAAACGAGAGTACCAGCAGAACGAAAAGTAGTTCCTTATTTACTTCAAAAATTTGAAATGCGATGAAGGCTATTGCACGAGATCGAGAGGCTTGGCATGCATGGACTGAGGCACCTCCACGCTAAAAGGCACTACGGAGGAAGAGGAAGAAGAAGATACTGATTTACAATTTCCAACCTTATCATTTTAATCATAACTGTATAATAATAACAAGTATAAGTATATATTTTTTGATGCTTGATTTTTTAAAAAACAAAATATGTGAAATATTAATAAAATATAAAGTGAAATTGATACCCAGACTATGGTCGTTCAGTTTGTAACATCTTACCGCGGAAAAGGTGAATGAAACCAAAATTATGTATAATTATAGCAGTGCTTTATCAACTAAGATATTACAATTATTGGCTTGAAAAAAATTATTCTATTACGGCTTCCCGCCTTAAAAGCTTAAAAAATTATCGCCTTTCCTTCCAGGGGGGGCAGCTGCCCTTATGAAGGGGCAGGCCCCTCAAAATTTTATACATCCAACAAATTTTTATTCTAATTGTCATCTTTATTTTTCTTACATATATTCTATTATGTAGAACATCCAAAGAAATAAGAAGAAGAAAGAAGAAGAATAAAAAAAAAATAAATAAAAAAAAATAACATCGATGTTTTGGAGGAAAACAAATATGTTTTAACATCGATGTTTTGAACAAAAACCAGTGTATTTCAACATAATTTTTTAGATAATAACATCGATCTTTTGGATAAAATCAAATATGTTTTAACAATGGTACCAAACAAATATGATTTGGTTTTGTATAAAACATCGATGTTTTAGATATAACAAAGATTTTTTTAACAACGGTGTTTTTAAAAAAACCAATGTTTTAACATCGATGTTAAAGTATACTTGTTTTTGTTCAAAAAATCGATGTTAAGATCATATATATTGTTGTTTTTGTTATATATTTTAACATCGATGTTTAAGCAATAACATCGATGTTTTGGTGAACAACAAATATTTTTTAAAATCGATGTTTTGAACAAAAACAAGAATATTTTAACATCGATGTTTAGACAATGACATCGATGTTTTGGATAAAAACCAATATGTTTTAACATCGATGTTTCGGATAAAAACAAGAATATTTTAACATCGATGTTTAGACAATGACATCGATGTTTTGGATAAAAAAAAATATGTTTTAACATTGATGTTTTAGATAAAATAAATATGTTTTGGTGAACAACAAATATTTTTTAACTTCGATGTTTTTAACAAAAACAAGAATTTTTAACATTGATGTTTTGTATAAAAACAAATATAATATAGATAAAGTATATTTCAACATAATTGTTTTGAAAATAACATCGATCTTTTGGAAAAAGATTAAGTAATTTCTAAATTTTACAAAATTAGGTATATTTTAACATCGATGTTTTTGACAAAAATAAATATGTTTTAACATCGATGTTTTAGGTATGACAAAGATGTTTTTAACAAAAAGAAAAAAATGTTTTAACATCGATGTTTTAAGTGTAACAAAGATGTTTTTAATATAGTTGTTTTCGACAAATACAAATATGTTTTAACATCGATGCTTTGGAAAAAAACAAATATATTTTAACATCGATGTTTTGAACAAACACAAGTATACTTTAACATCGATTTTTAGGACAAAAACAAATTTGTTTTAACAATGGTACCTAACAAATATGATTTGGTTTTGTCTAAAACATCGATGTTTTGAACAAATACAAGTATATTTTAGCATCGATGTTTAGACAATATCATCGGTTTTGGATAAAATCAAATATGTTTTAATATCGATGTTTTGAACAAAAACAAGTATACTTCAACATCGATGTTTTGACAATAACATCGATGTTTCAGTGAACAACAAATATTTTTTAACATCGATGTTTTGAAAAAAAACCAGTATACTTTATCATAGATGTTTTGACATTAATATCGATGTTTTGGATAAAAACAAATATGTTTTAACATCGATGTTTTGCACAAAAACAAGAATATTTTAACATCGATGTTTAGACAATATCATCGATGTTTTGGATAAAAACAAGTATACTTTATCATAGCTGTTTTGATATTAACATCGATGTTTTGGATAAAAACATTTATTGTTTTAACATCGATGTTTTGCACAAAAACAAGAATATTTTAACATCGATGTTTAGACAATGACATCGATGTTTTGGATAAAAACAAGTATACTTTATCATAGATGTTTTGATATTAACATCGATGTTTTGGATAAAAACAAATATGTTATAACATCGATGTTTTGGACAAAAACAAGTATATTTTAACATCGATGTTTAAGCAATAACACCGATGTTTTGGTGAACAACAAATATTTTTTAACATCGGTGTTTTAAACAAAAACAAGAATTTTTAACATCGATGTTTTGTATAAAAACAAATATAATATAGATAAAGTATATTTCAACATAATTGTTTTGAAAATAACATCGATCTTTTGGAAAAAGATTAAGTAATTTCTAAATTTTACAAAATTAGGTATATTTTAACATCGATGTTTTTGACAAAAATAAATATGTTTTAACATCGATGTTTTAGGTATGACAAAGATGTTTTTAAAAAAAAAAAATATGTTTTAACATCGATGTTTTAAGTGTAACAAAGATGTTTTTAATATAGTTGTTTTCGACAAATACAAATATGTTTTAACATCGATGCTTTGGAAAAAAAAACAAATATATTTTAACATTGGTACCAAACAAATATGATTTGGTTTTGTCTAAAACATCGATGTTTTGAACAAATACAAGTATATTTTAGCATCGATGTTTAGACAATATCATCGGTTTTGGATAAAATCAAATATATTTTAATATCGATGTTTTGAACAAAAACAAGTATACTTCAACATCGATGTTTTGACAATAACATCGATGTTTCAGTGAACAACAAATATTTTTTAACATCGATGTTTTGAACAAAAACAAGAATACTTTATCATAGATGTTTTGACATTAATATCGATGTTTTGGATAAAAAACAAATATGTTTTAACATCGATGTTTTGCACAAAAACAAGAATATTTTAACATCGATGTTTAGACAATGACATCGATGTTTTGGATAAAAACAAATATGTTTTAACATCGATATTTTGGATAAAAACAAATATGTTTTAACATCGATGTTTTGGACAAATACAAGTATATTTTAACATCGATGTTTAGACAATATCATCGATGTTTTGGATAAAAACAAGTATACTTTATCATAGATCAGTTGACGGCTAACCTCCGACTGGAACGGTCACAGTGAACGCTATCTAGGATTGGTGAAACGATAAGTCTTGCATGATATTTTTTTTTTCCCTTTTTTATAGATATAACTTAATTTTATTTTGTATAAAGTTGATTTTCTTTTAATTTTACTTTAAATTCTTTTCAAACAGAAGTTGTCTTTTTTTTTTTTTTTTTTTTTTTTATTCTGCATGTACCATCAATACAGGTTTGTTCGTTTTTTTTTTTTATCTCAATTACTTATAATCATTAACAATCAGTTTTTTTTTTTGTTTTTTTTTGTGTGTAATCTTTATCTTATTTCATTATAAAGAAGTATATAGTCATATTATATAACTCGTAAAAAGATGGGTGAACCCTCTGAGCCACCTGAACTATCTAGTCCCTTAAGTAAAAAAAGAAAATGGTCTAGAAGTAAAATTAAATTTCCGCCGGACAAAACTAATTCTCGAGAAGTTGAAAATATTTCTCCCACCTACCTGGTCATGAAGAGACTTGACCAGGACGATTTCAAAAAAACTTCACCCTTTTTTATTCAAAAGGCCATTACAGGCTTAGTGGGAAATGTTAAAAACGTCAAAAAATTAAGAGACGGTACGCTTTTAATTCAAACATTGAACGGTCAACAATCTAACAAATTGTTATCGTGTAAAGACTTCGGAGGTCAATATCCAGTTCAGGTATTAGAGCACAATACACTCAACTATTCTAAAGGAATAATACGCTATTATGATTTTCAATATATGGAAATAGACGAAATAAAAAAAGAAATGTCTCAGATAATTAAAGATATTATTAGAATAAAGAGAAAAGTCAATGGAAATGAAATTTTTACTCACAATTATATTGTTACCTTCCCGACTCCAAAACCCCCGGAAACAATAAAAATTGGCTATGAAACAATTAGAGTTCAACCATACATCCCTAACCCATTACGTTGTTTTAAATGCCTAGGTTTCTCCCACCCTACCACCCACTGCAAAAAAGAGCCGGTGTGTGTACAGTGCGGTCAGGCTAAACACGGAGAAAATATTAGGTGTGATCTTCCAGCCAGGTGCATTAACTGTAATGGTACTCACCATGCCCTAGACCGATCCTGCCCTATTTTCAAATTACAAATAGAGATCAAAGCGATCCAAGTTAACAATAAAGTTTCTCTGGGTGAGGCAAAAAAAATGTATAAAGAAAAATACCCAACAAATTTCACTAAAACCTTTGCTGAAATAACAAAAAATAAAAATAATGAAACCAAAAAAGATGTTGCCATCCAGGCGAATATTTTTTATTACTTTTCTGAAAATTCGCAAAAAATAGAGATAAACAAATCTAGCGCAGCTATAGAAAAACAGAACACATTAACTGAAAACAAAACTCTCATTAGCCAAGATCAGGCTATCCCTCTCGATCGGGCTCGCGCTCGGTCACCTTCGGGCCCAGCCGCCAGCGCTCGGCCATCTTCGGGCCCTGCAGCCGGCGCTCTCGGCCTCCCAGCCTCTCCTCCCCACTCTTCCCTTCCTCTTCCCCCTCCCGCCAACGCTTCCTTCCCTTGACCTCCACAAGCAGCGGCTTCTTCTTCAATCCCTTCTACTTCTGATGACCCTCCTTCACCTCCTGTTGAAATGAGGGCTAATAAGGAAATAGATGACGAAGGATTTGAAGTTCAAAAATCTAAAAGAGGTCGACCTCCGAAAAAATCTAATAAAACAAACTAAAATATACTAACACGAATATTCTTCCTTATTTTTTATATCCAGATTATTCATTTACTTTAAATAATTCTGTCACGTATTATTTCACTTTACTTTATTACAATTGTCCAATAGTCCTTATAAAATGTCAATAGTCCAATGGAACTGTAATGGTCTAAAAACTCATTTTAATGACTTAAAAATACTTATACGTGACATAGATCCATTTTGCATTGCTCTCCAGGAAACTCATCTAACAACCAGAGATAAAATTAACATTAAAAATTTCGAAATTTACCGGAAAGATAGCCCTAATCCAAATCACAGCCACCACGGAGTCTTAATAGCTATACACGAATCGGTATATTCCGAACCAATTACAATAGCCTCTCATCTTCAAACCGTTGCAGTAAAAGTCCATCGAAATTTCACGTTTTCCGTATGCTCTATCTATTTGTCTCAAGACCGAAATATAGAAACTCAACACCTCCTGGATATCTATAATCAATTGCCCCACCCTGTCCTTTTCCTTGGAGACCTCAATGGACACCATCTTCTATGGGGGTCGCAAGACACCAACACGCGGGGTAAAATTATAGAGAATTTCTTGGATATCACTAATCTCCTCCTATTAAACACCGGAGAGTCAACTTATCTCAGCTCTTCGTATCACAGCTTTTCTGCACTAGATCTCTCTCTATGCAGTCCATCCCTCTATAATAAACTATGTTGGTCCGTTCTCCCTGACCTATACAGTAGTGATCACTTCCCATTGCTTATTAAATTTACCAATTCAATCACGTCACGCGCAACGCCTAAATGGGTGCTCAATAAAGCCGTTTGGCCTCTTTTCACCTCTTTGGCCTCACCTCCTCCAACATCACCTTCTGATATGAACATAGTCGATGGTTGTCAAGCCCTTACAGATACGATAATAAATGCAGCCAAATCATCCATTCCAAGGACATCCGGCTTTCCACGCCGCCCCCTAGTTCCATGGTTCGACGACTCCTGTAAAAAAGCCATTAAAATTCGTCGGAGGGCCTATAGGAAATTTAAGAAGTCCATGACCACTGAAAACATGATTGAATATAAAAAGCAAAGAGCTATTTGCAGGAGAATATTCAATCAATGTAAGGCTGAATCATGGAAAAAATTCGTAAGTTCCATAAGTTCATCAACCCCATTAACTGAGGTATGGAATAAAGTTCGCAAACTCAATAAACATTCTCCACAATCTAGGTACACCATCTTACTTAATGGCCAATTATCAGACGATCAAGGTCAAATAGCAAATGAATTTGCCAAATTCTATTACCAAATATATTTAAGTAGAAAAGATAATCCAAATCCCGAAGAACCCACTTTCGATAGTTCACATACCTCCGAGAGCTTGCATTACAACCTCCCTTTCTCTATGTGGGAATTAAAATATGCATTGAATTCGGTCAAAGGTTCATCACCGGGTCCTGACCAAATTCATTATGATATGATTAAAAACCTACCGGATGACACCAAATGTTGGCTGCTTGATTATTATAATCACATTTGGACCACTGGGTATTTCCCGGATTCCTGGCGTGACTCAATAGTTATCCCAATATATAAAAAAGGAAAAGAGAAACGAGACATAAATAGCTATCGCCCCATATTTTTAACAAGCTGTCTAAGCAAAATTATGGAGCGCATGATTAATAAAAGACTGATGTGGATAATAGAGAATAATGGCTTATTGCAGCCATTTCAGAGTGGATTCCGCAAAGGACGTAGCACTATAGACCACCTAGCAATATTGGAAGCCGAGGCCGAGTATACCTTTTTAAATTCACAGCACATGATTTCCATATTCTTTGATATGAATAAGGCTTTTGACAGCATAGAACACTCATTAATCCTAAAAAAACTATCATCCGTGGGGATCAGAGGGAATATGTTCAATTATATAAGGCAATTTCTCTCCAACCGCCACTTTAAGGTAAGAATAGGATGTGAAATATCTGAGGAGTATGAACAGGTGAGCGGTGTACCTCAGGGATGTGTATTGAGCCCCACCTTATTTTGTCTCACGATTAATGAATTGGCACTAAATTTACCAAAAGGGGTCAAGCCACTATTGTTTGCCGACGATCTAGCCATTCTATGACGATCAGAAAACACCGATATCCTTAAATACAAATTACAAGAAGCCACAAACCGAATAAATAACTGGTCACTAAATAAAGGTCTCCAATTTTCACCCACAAAAACTAAATGTCTTTATTTCCACCGTAAAAGAAATATCCACTCCGCTCCCGTTTTTTACCTGGGAAACTCCCCCATACCATATACCGATAGCCACAAATTCTTGGGCCTGATATTCGATGGAAGACTTTCATGGGAAAAACACATCAATACATTGAAAACTCAGGCGACAAAAAGGTTAAATATTCTAAAATATCTTTCTGGTACCTCCTGGGGCTCTGATAGAAAAACGCTGATAAATTTATATCGCACATTAGTCTGTTCCAAATTGGACTACGGCAGTTTTGTTTATGGATCTGCCCGACTCCGGGTACTTAACAAACTTGACCCCATACACCATGCCGGGATCCGTATTGCAACAGGAGCATTTCGCACTAGTCCTATTCTTAGTCTGTGTTCAGAATCAGGAATACCCCCTCTTTTATTCAGAAGACATAAACTGGCAATAAATTATATTTCAAAACTACTACCACAATCCGAACACCCAACACATAAATATATTTTCAAACCGAAATTTTCAAAAACATTCGAAAGAAAACCAAAATCTACGCTTCCGTTATCTGAAAGGTTTAAATCAGCAATATCATTTCTCAAAGGAATACCCATACTCCAACAAGATGTTTACACACCTCCATGGACACACAAACCACCTAATACAATACTCCGGTTAAACAGGTTTCCAAAAAATAATACCTCTCCCTCCGATTACAAATACGAATTCTCACTACTACTTCAAAACATCCGAGAACCGTTCATCATTTATACTGATGGATCTAAATCCGATTATTCTACCGCTTGCTCCTTTGTCACCCACAATTCCACTCACAAACTAAAATTACACAAGTTATGCAGCGTATATACTGCTGAGCTACATGCAATAGCCTCGGCACTCCATTTCTCCATGTCAATAGAACAAAACAATATTGCAATAGTTACCGACTCATTGAGCTCTCTAAAGGGATTAAATAGTATGTACCCCAATCATCCAATTACGCTTAAAATACATTCCTACCTACAGATGTTAAATGATATGGAAAAAAATATTTTCTTTATTTGGGTGCCAAGCCATATGGGGATTAAAGGAAACGAACTCGCGGACATAGCAGCGAAACAGGCACTTAACCTCCCAGGACGGGGCCCGGCCATTTTAACACCCCAAGAAACGAGTTCTCCCCTAAAACAAAATATAATAGAAAACTGGCAAGCCATGTGGAACGAGAGCCCACCGAGCAAATTAAAAACCATAAAAAATTCAGTGACCCCGTGGAATACCTCAAACCGCTCAAATCGAAGAGAGGAGGTTGCTATAACCAGACTAAGAATAGGGCATACCAACCTTACCCACATACATGTTATAGTAAAACAGCCACCCCCAAAGTGTCAATATTGCGACGACATTCTTACGGTAAAACATATTTTTCAAGAGTGCTTTTTCTACACCACCAGGTTAGCCAAGTTCGATATGACAAGCAATATTTCGGATGCACTTGGTAACAATGAGGATAAGGTCGCAGCGGTTGTGAAATTCTTAAAGGAAACAGATTTATTGAAAAAAATTTAATGTTTTATTTTTTTTTTTATTTATTTTTTTTTTTTTTTTATTTTATTTTTTTCCTTCTAACCTCCCTTCATATTACAAATAATTAACAATACAGAATAACAAAAAGAAGTTAGAACGCAATAGTATAAATAGTCTAAATTAAATATTTAATTCCCTTTAATTTATAATATAGATAGTGCCAAGAATTTAAATTATTAAACAGTACGAGAAAAAATATGTGATGGAGAAATTAATATTAATAACAACATTAGTAAACAAGATTTGGGTATCACTTAGCAAAGAAAAACAAATAGACAAAGGCATTGATGACCTTAGGGTTTTGTGCCTTTAAACCCCAATAAACAAACAAACTTTATCATAGATGTTTTGATATTAACATCGATGTTTTGGATAAAAACATTTATTGTTTTAACATCGATGTTTTGCACAAAAACAAGAATATTTTAACATCGAGGTTTAGACAATGACATCGATGTTTTGGATAAAAACAAATATGTTTTAACATCGATGTTTTGGATAAAAACAAATATGTTTTAACATCGATGTTTTGGACAAAAACAAGTATATTTTAACATCGATGTTTAAGCAATAACACCGATGTTTTGGAGAACAACAAATATTTTTTAACATCGGTGTTTTAAACAAAAACAAGAATTTTTAACATCGATGTTTTTATACAATGACATCGATGTTTTGGATAAAAACTAATATGTTTTAATATCGATGTTTTGAACAAAAACAAATATGTTTTAACATCGATGTTTAGACAATAACATCGATATTTTGGTGAACAACAAATATTTTTTAACATCGATGTTTTTAACAAAAACAAGAATTTTTAACATCGATGTTTTGTATAAAAACAAATATAATATAGTTACTTTATTTATTTATTTAGTTACATTTTAGGTGCCATATACAACATCATAGGCTAGAGGCACCAAATTCTATTGATTTATAAATACATAAGGGCTATGGTAATTTTATAGAGATTTATAAATATTGATTTCTTTTAGAAATTTAAATAAGTTCTTTGAACATTCCGGTTTCAGTGCTTCGGCATATCCTTTGATGTGGTGCGTATTTCTCGCTGCTTCCAGTCCTGGGCAGTCTTCTAAGATGTGTTCCACAGTTAAATTTAAATTGCATCTTGGGCATGTTGGTGGAGGTTTATCTTCGAAGAGATGCCCGTATATATAGATATAATATAATATAGATAAATATAATATAGATAAAGTATATTTCAACATAATTGTTTTGAAAATAACATCGATCTTTTGAAAAAGATTAAGTAATTTCTAAATTTTACAAAATTAGGTATATTTTAACATCGATGTTTTTGACAAAAATAAATATGTTTTAACATCGATGTTTTAGGTATGACAAAGATGTTTTTAACAAAAAAAAATATGTTTTAACATCGATGTTTTAAGTGTAACAAAGATGTTTTTAATATAGTTGTTTTCGACAAATACAAATATGTTTTAACATCGATGTTTTGGATAAAAACAAATATGTTTTAACATCGATGTTTTGGACAAAAACAAGTATATGTTAACATCGAAGTTTAAGCAATAACACCGATGTTTTGGTGAACAACAAATATTTTTTAACATCGATGTTTTAAACAAAAACAAGAATTTTTAACATCGATGTTTTTATACAATGACATCGATGTTTTGGATAAAAATAAATATGTTTTAACATCGATGTTTTGGAAAAAAACAATATGTTTTAACATTGATGTTTTGAACAAAAACAAGTGTATTTCAACATAATTGTTTTGATAATAACATCGATGTTTTGGAGGAAAAGAAATATGTTTTAACATCGATGTTTTGAACAAAAACAAGTGTATTTCAACATAATTGTTTAAATAATAACATCGATTTTTTAAACAAAAACAAGTATACTTTAACATCGATGTTAAATCATTGGTTTTTTAAAAACATCGTTGTTATAAACATCTTTGTTATAGCTAAAACATCGATGTTTTATACAAAACCAAATCATAATTGTTTTTGTATACTTTATTTACTTAACGTAGATAAAATCTACTTTAACGTAGATGTTTTGAGAATAACAACGATGTTTTTTATAACTCTAAGATCTTCAGAGTAAAATTTTATAATAAACTGTTCCCAAGCTACCAAATAATAGCACTGGCAGTTGTTTTTTTTTATAGGAACCAATAGGAATGATAGAGTATAATTTCCATTTTTACAACTTATAACGTGTACTTTAATTAATAAGAAATGAAATAGTAACAAAACAATAAGAGTATTTTTTTGTACTTTTATCATAAAAATGTCACAGGTGGCGAAAAGAAAACGTAATACAGCTTTAATTAGGTGTCAGATATATGACCTAATTAAAGCTGATACCAAAATGTTGTGTTTTAAGGGTTGGGGAAGAATATCATTGTTTGCGTGAACCTAGGATGAATTAATAATTAAAATTATTTAAATCAGAAAGTCATTCTTCTCTAATTCGTAATTAAAAGTAACAAACTTGCTTCTTTGTGACATACTGCTTTGGAAGAGTAAGATAACCTTACTCTTACAGGATAACAGTCAGGGAGGTTGCCACCAAAGTGCCCCAGAACCGCCCAGGGACACCCCCTCCCGCCCGGTTACAAGCTCGAGGTCCATGCGATGTTTAGCTGTTTTAAAAGAATTAACTCTTTGGGATATACTGCTTTGGAAGAGTAACATATGATACTAAGAGAGTGGTGGGAGGGAGTAGCAGCCAATCAGCTTCAAGGATTCTCATCGAGTCGCTGACGTATATACTCATAGTAATAGAGATGGGCGTTTCGGTTATTTTTACAAAACGCCAACGAACTGTTCGTCGAAAAAAAACAACTGTTAAAAAAAACGGTTTGAAAAACACAGGTTGGGGAAAACAGAAAACCTCCAGACTAATGTTTGTATCAGGTGTTTGTTTTGTGTTGTGTTGTTTTATTGCAAACGTAATAATAGTATTAATTCAAATTTTAAAGAAAAATAATAATTTGAGAATAAAATCTGAAAATGTCACTAATTGATGAAGCAACAAAATTAAAAAAAAAATCACAAACTTAAAATAATTTTGACAGGTCTTTATCGAGAAAAATGTTGAAATATTATGAATTCTTGAAATATTACGAAAAATAAACTTCTTTAATATTTAGAATTTTTACTTTTTTTTTCGTTGTAATGAACTATATATAATAACTTCCTGTTATTGTAATGTATTCCCATCCATTCACAGCAGTTTGGAGATATGTTTTAATTAGCACTTGAATAAACTGACATTAAAAGAAAAGAAAGTAAAAGTGTAACTTTAAATTTTAAATGAAATAAATAGAAATTCGAAAATAGAATCCACAGAAAACCTAACGGAAAATCAAACAACCGAGCACTAGTGGTGAAGAAAACAACTTTTCTTTTCAATTTCAGTCGTTCTGTAACGAGTTCCAAACGTTTGAGTAGTTATAAATGAGAACGGGAAGAGTAGGAAGTTCTAAATTCCAACTGTTTGGGGTGGTTCAGGAAAACAGTTTTTTTCCGTTTTTTATAAAAAACAGTTTTTTCAAACAGTTTGGCGTTTTTCTTCCTATCACTACATAGTAACTTCAGCTTTCACTAAGGCAACATCTGCGCTCCTTGAAATCGCGATTTAGAATTTTCTCAAGTGTTCTTCTTCTTACTACTTTTCTTATATCAGTTATTTTCGTTCTCAGTTATTTGGGTGAGTAGTTAAGGGCTAAAAAGAGTAACATAACCTTACACCTGCTGTTTTAATAGAGTAACAAACTAACCTCATTGTGACCTACTGCTTTATAAGAGTAACATAACCTTACATCTACTATTTTAAATGAGTAACAAACTTATCTACTGCTTTGTTAGAGTAACATAACCTTACACATATTGGATAACAGTCAGGGAGGTTGAGTAGTTAAGGGCTAAAAGAGTAACATAACCTTACACCTGCTATTTTAAATGAGTAACAAACTTATCTCTTTGTAACATACTGCTTTGTAAGAGTAACATAACCTTACACATATTGGATAACAGTCAGGGAGGTTGCCGCCAAATTGGTCCAGAACCACCCAAGGACTCCCCTCCTCCTAGCACAACACTATACTAGAACGGACAATGACCTCAAGGTCACACACACCCTACTACGGCTAGACGTGCACGCCGCCGCGCCGCGCCGCCGCCGCCGGATGATTTTAACTGCGCCGAGCCGCCGCCGATGAAGGTGGCGCGCCGCATGTGCAACACTAGCAGAGGAGGGTGTTTTTGTGCTTGGCGTTGATATTATTGGCAACAGAGTTTTTCTTTAAGGCCTATTTGCAGACCTTCATAAATCTACGAGAAAAGTGATCAGCGGATATGAAATGTTTTTAGGACATGTCACATCATACCTCAACCGCCGCATCGCAACAGCAAGAATTGGTTGCAACATGTTGTTTGTATTTTTCTGCGGTGTAATTACCCTAATCGGATTATTATCTGTTCTCGTTATTGTTTAAATGACTGATAAGGAATTCCATAATTTCTTTTATTTACACTCATTTACCCCTCAAAAAAAGTAAAACATTGATTTTATTTATTATTAATTTTTTAACGACTACTACCACTTATGCTTTTTACTTAAACAATCATCAGTGCTATATATATCTATTTCATCAGTGCTGTTGTATTCCATCTCAGTGATCCAGTATGTTTCAGATGAATCCTATAATACTCCACCATTTAACCCCTCCCTCCGTCATATCTCCATCTCCTTTCCCATATTCCATGTTCTTCTAACCTGTCATGTTAACGCCCAGTCCCTTCTAACCCATATTGATGCATTCCAAGATTTTTTTCTCCACAACTTTTACCGTATAATTGCTATCTCCGAAACTTGGTTGAAACACACAATCCTACCCAAGTTAGCCTCCCTAACTACACCCTGCTCCGCCATGATAGAGTGTATAAGACTAGTGGTGGAGTAGGTCTCTTTGTCCACGATAGCCTTAAATAAAAAATTCTCCTTCTTTTCCCCACTTCCCTTTCCCCGCATATTGAATATCTGTTTGCTGAAATATCCACCTCCCCACCTCCGTACTCTTTGGTTTCATCTACCTGACTCCGAAAGTTACCTTTGATGAAACATTCGAGGCCATCCTTTACAACACGATCTCTTGATATTCCAAAATTTTTCTCTCCGGAGACCTCAACACCAATCTCCAGATACCTTCTAACCAAGCCTATCTTTCAAATATCCTCTATTCCCTTATTTATAGTCCCTTACGACCCGACTCTTTAACACCCAGCACTCCATCACTTGGCTTGTCGTTTATGATCTCGATTCCCTAAAAAAATCCTCGCCTTAACACATTCGGTTCCTTTACAGTCTTCCCACGACCTCATACAATTATCCTATAACCTTCCCATCCTGCTGTTTTCCTCCACAACTGAATCCTTTCGAAACCTTGATTTCCTATCACCTGCAATCCTAGCGCTTGATCTTGAGATGATCCAATAGGACCCCATTTACACCTCAAACGCCATTGACTCCTGGGCGGAAACCCTTACCACTTAAATTCATACCATCCTAGAAGAGACGCAGCTAGAAGAAGATTTTAGGGCACCTGACTTTCTGAAGATTATACTACCATCAAGCTCCTCCGAAATAGCACTCAATCCTTAATATACCGCGCCAAATCTTTCAGCAATCCTTATCCAGTACCCCCGACTCCAAAGCAAAATGGGTAATTCTCCGCAAACTGTCCTTAGGTAAACCCACTCAAAACCAATCAATTCCATTCTCACTTTGTCTCCAACACCTCCCACCTAAAGGTGTACCTCAGAGTTCCTCTTTGTCCCCCACGCTTTTTTCTATCTGTATCAATGAACTTCCATCCTCCACCCATCGCTGTCAATACCATCTATATGCCGATGATGCCCAGCTTTATCTCTCCTTTGCCCCGCTGATTCCTACGACGATATCCTAAAAATACAGGTAGATATCGACAGAATATGTGCTTGGGCAAACCTCAACGAATTCACTCTGAAGCCACGCTGCAAGCAGTTGATTGAGGCAGCAGACGAAAGCCACCATGATTGGATCATCCCTTTCTCCTCAAATCAACTTCTGTCGCTCCAAATCTAGTCCTGAACAATTCATCTATCTCATTCCACAATTCTGTCAAAAACCTTGGCGTTACCTTCGATCAATACCTCTCTTGGAAACCACATATCTCACAAATTTCCCGTCGCACTATCTCTACCCGAAAACAGTTCAACCGTCCTCTCTCATCTTTCCCCACTTTGACTACGGCTGTATGGTGTACAGCGGACTGTCTGGGGCACTCGAAGCCAATCTTAAACACCTAATGAATTATGCAATACGTTTTGTTCCTATACCAGGCCATCAGAACTTAATGACCCTACTATATCCTACAGAGCCTCTAATTTAAATCCTCCAACCAATCCCGCCAAACTAGATCCCGTACGTCCGATATATATCCTCCATCCCATCGAACTTATACATACAAATCCTTCATAATGCAAGCAACATCCCTCTGGAACTCGATCCCCTCCGTTATCCGACACGCTCCATTAACTTCCAGTTTCAAATCGCTCCTCTTCGTGATCCTATTCAACTTCCAATTCAACTGATCACTGAAGGAACACGATGGATCTTTAGAAGTAGGAGGGGGGTAAAGAAAGTTCTAAGCCTTATATACAAATATATTTTCAACTTACATATTTTTATTTTTCAATATAGTCCCCTACAACAGAAACACACTTTTTCCACCGCTTCTCTAACATCTGTAACCCTGGCAAAAATTTTTTTTTAGAAACCTTCCAAAACGACTTTGAGAGCTGAGATCACCTCATCGTCTGACGAAAACACTCTCCCACACAAATGTTTTTTCATAATAGGGAAGAGGTAGAAGTCTGAGGGGGTCTGGTCTGGCGAGTAGGGTGGGTGCGGGAGCAGCTTGGTCGTCTCCGTGGTAACTCTTGATTTGTGGACGGTAGTTTTGTCCTGCAGTAGCAGCACACCTTAGGTGATCTTTCCTCGGCGTTTCTCTTTGATGGTCTCTCGCAGTTTCACGAGGTCTGCATAGTATTGCCCTGTTTATTGTCATGCCATGCTGCAGAAAATGCCAGCAAAACTCCTTCCGAGATTAAGGTCGCCTAGATCGGTCATCATCTTCGAGGTTTCCTCGGCCAGCTTTGAAGAGTGTGGCCCACTTTTTGACAGTGGCATACGATGGGGCAGAGTTCCTCAATGTTGCATATGTCTTCAAAATTTTCCCTCGGCCCCATCCCATTTTTTACAAAATATTTTATTACTGCACGGTGCTCAAAATTAGACATTTTTAAAGCGACCTGTAACTCACAACAGTCTGAAAGAAACTGACCTGAATTGAAAGGTGGAATTAGAGAGATAAGAACTTATTATAAGCAAACAATGACCTTTAACCCCATTCAGCTAACCTGTTTTCATTTCATTTCAAAAACTAGTTATTTATGTCACAAGACTGTAAAGTATGTTTTTTACAAGTGAAACTCCTTAAATGTACGGCCTTAGCATTAAAAATTCAATTCAACAAATAAAATAATAAATGAGTACTCCCAGATGCGTCCGCAGAATTTCCTCTAGGGGGGGCAGGCTGATAAAATTTTCGAAAAGGTCGAGTACTTATTCTGACCTTGTAAGGCTCAATTAATTATCAAAATAAAACTTACTGATATTTAAATGTTATAATAAGTGTTTATATAATGCTTTATAAATATAGTAAATGAATAGGAATTTATTTATTGGTAGTTTTTGTTTCTCAAAATTTGTAAAGGTGGGGGCAGCTGCCTTCGCCTGCGTACGCCCATGATACAAAAATCTCGCGAGCATCGGCGCGCCGGTATGCGCCGCCGCCGCCGGTAAAAAATCATCAGCGGCCCGCCGCCGAAGATTTTTCTGTGGCGCGCATGTCTAACTACGGCACGCTCAAGGTCAAGCCATGCGATGTTTAGCTGTTTTAAAAGAATTACCTCTTTGGGATGTACTGCTTTGGAAGAGTAACATAACCTTACACATACAGGATAACAGTCAGGGAAGTTGCCACCAAAGTGCCCCAGAACCGCCATTTATACCCTTATTTTACTTACTTAAAACATCGATGTCAAAAAATATTTTTTTTTTGTTAAAAACATCTTTGTTGTACCTAAAACATCGATGTTAAAACATATTTATTTTTGTCGAAAACATCGATGTTAAAAACAACTTTGTTATTGACAAAACATCGATGTTAAAATATACTTAATTTTGGTAAAAACATCGATGTTAAAGCATATTTGTTTTTTTCCAAAGCATAGATGTTAAAACATATTTGTATTTGTCGAAAACATCTATATTAAAAACATCTTTGTTATACCTAAAACATCGATGTTAAAACATTTTTTTTTTGTTAAAAACATCTTTGTTATAGCTTAAACATCGATGTTAATACATATTTATTTTTGTCGAAAACATCGATGTTAAAAACATCTTAGCTATACCTACAACATCGATGTTAAAACATATTTGTTTTTGTCGAAAACATCTATGCTAAAAAAAAAAAAAATAAAAAAAAAAAAATAAAAAAAAAAAAAGGTTAACTATTAAAAACATCGATGTTAACATCGGCCCACAAACATCGAAGGGTCGGAAAACATCGGCTTCGTAACATCGATGTTTTGCGCAAAACATTAATGTTTCTAAACCATTGACATCGATGTCGCATCCCTAGAATGGAGTCGACCAATTTTTTGGCGAATTTTTGGCTTAGCTTGTTCCATTCTTCAAGGAGATATTCTTTTAAGCGTTCTCGGGTTGAAATTACATGTTCTCAAATTTATACCTCCGAAAACAATAAAACTCATTGATGTTCAGTATATTTTTTTAAAAATTGAATTTACATAGTGCGTAATTTTCTTGAGAAAATAATACAAAGCTAGTATCTATTTCATATGCAACGAATCCTAATAAATCTCTTCTATCCAAAACTAAGTAGTAGAGGTGGGCAAAAATGTAATATGAGTACGGAGTACTGATAAGGAGTAATCAACAGCTTGATTGCTGAATTTATCGAAAGTACTCAACTTATTTTTACTATGAGTACTCCGGTAATCAAGTGCAGCATCTAAGTTGAGTACAAGAGAAAATTTCTTCCTCATTAGAGTAACTTTTTATGTTTTATGTAGTAATATTTTTAAATTTGAAGGGTATTCAATACAAATTGGAAAGTAGGGTTCATGAGGGGGGGGGGGGGCACTCGATTTACAAATAATTTAACATTTACGGATTTCATTGAATGAGGGTGCATTCTTATGTTTCGGCATACAAAGATTTTCAAAATATTATAAATTTTTTATTTCTATATGAGGGGTGGGGGCGCTCGCTTTACAAATAATTTAACATTTACGGATTTCATTGAAATGAGGGTGCATTCTAATGTTTCCGGATACGGAGATTTCAAAAATATTACAAATTTTTTATTTCGACGTAAGGGGGGGGGGGAGCTCGCCCTTCTTTTTTAAATTAAAATAATTTGTCAGTTACATTTTATTATTTCAAATAAACTGTTTCTGATTATTTAAAAAAAAAAAAACCGAACCGAAAAAAATATTTATTCGTTGTTACCCCCCCCCCCCCAACACTATTAAATTTTAAATTTGTAACTATTTTTTTGATCTGCCTTTTTTACTCGGATAGTGCCCAACACTGCCTATAAGCTAATTCAATGAAATCCGTAAATGCTAAATTACTAGTAATGAGAGCGCTCCTCTTTAAATTAAAAATCAAATAATTAAAAAAAAATAATACTAGGTAATGAACATAATATGTAGTGAGTTAGTTACTATTAACGCCCCCCCTCACGTAGAAATAAAAAAAATTATAATATTTTTGAAATCTCCGTATCCGGAAACATAAGAATGCACCCTTATTTCAATGATGCCCGTAAATGTTAAATTATCTGAAAAGCGAGCCCCCCCCCCCCTCACGTAGAAATAAATAAATTATAATAGTTTTGAAATCTCCGTATCCGGAAACATAGGAATGCACTCTCATTTCAATGAAATCCGTAAATGTTAAATTATTTGTAAAGCGAGCGCCCCCCCCCCTCACGTAGAAATAAAAAACTTATATTTTGAAAATCTCTGTATGCGGAACCATAAGAATGCACCCTCATTTCAATGAAATCCGTAAATGTTAAATTATTTGTAAAGCGAGCGCCCTCCCCCTCACGTCAAAATTAAAAAATTGTAATATTTTGAAAATCTCTGTATGTGGAAACGTAAGAATGCACCCATATTTCAATGAAATCCGTAAATGTTAAATTATTTGTAAAGCCAGCGTCCCCTCTCCCGTCGAAATAAAAAAATTGTAATATTTTTGAAATCTCTGTATGTGGAAACGTAAGAATGCACCCATATTTCAATGAAATCCGTAAATGTTAAATTATTTGTAAAGCGAGAGCTCCCCCCCCCTCACGTCAAAATTAAAAATTTGTAATATTTTGAAAATCTCTGTATGTGGAAACATAAGAATGCACCCTTATTTCAATGGAATCCGTAAATGTTAAATTATTTGTAAAGCGAGCGCCCCCCCCCCCTCACGTCGAAATAAAAAATTTGTAATATTTTTGAAATCTCCGTATCCGGAAACATTAGAATGCACCCTCATTTCAATGAAATCCGTAAATGTTAAATTATCTGAAAAGCCAGCGCCCCCTCTCCCGTCGAAATGAAAAATTTGTAATATTTTTGAAATCTCTGTATGTGGAAACGTAAGAATGCACCCATATGTCAATAAAATCCGTAAATGTTAAATTATTTGTGAAGCAAGCGCCCCCCCCTCCCGTCGAAATGAAAAATTTGTAATATTTTTGAAAACTCCGTATCCGGAAACATAAGAATGCACCCTCATTTCAAAGAAATCGTAAATGTTAAATAATTTTTAAAGCGAGAGCTCCCCCCCTCAGGTCAAAATTAAAAATTTGTAATATTTTGAAAATCTCTGTATGTGGAAACATAAGAATGCACCCTTATTTCAATGAAATCCGTAAATGTTAAATTATTTGTAAAGCGAGTGCCCCCCCTCCCTCATGAACCCTACTTTCCAATTTGTATTGAATATCCTTAAAATTTAAAAATATTACTACATAAAACATAAAAAGTTACTCTAATGTGTAAGAAATTTTCTCCTGTACTCAACTTAGATGCTGCACTTGATTACCGGAGTACACATAGTAAAAATAAGTTGAGTACTTTCGATAAATTCAGTAATCAAGCTGTTGATTACTCCTTATCAGTACTCCGTAATCATATTACATTTTTGCCCATCTCTACTAGGTAGTCGTTGGTCTTGAATCATAAGCAACGGTCATTTAATTTTGTGTATCAGATACAAAAGTACCAGATATAAAATAAAATATAGTATCACTTGTATCAGATACAAGAATTTCGTTGAGTGAATGATTGGCGAGACTGGCTTTGCCAGGTCACATGTCCGAACGAGAGTACCAGCAGCAAGAAAAGTAGTTCCTTATTTATTTCAAATATTAAGATTTAAAATATTCTAAAGCTTCCTAGTTAATAGTTTCGATTATTATATACGTTATGAAGATTGTTTATGACCTTTTTCCGTCGATAAAGCTAGTAATTAAAATCAAATAGATATCATTAGGTAGAGTGGGGGGTGGTATGGCGTATTAGACCAAGCTTCTCTCTCCAGCAGTCTTCCACCTTGCTCTGATGTGAATGTTGTTGAGTTTTGTTTTTGTAAGGAAAGACAATCTATTGTGCTTCAGTGTACTGAACTTCAATAAGGTGTTATGTTGCTAGTGTGATCTACAGCTTCTATAAATATCCTGAGGCTGCTACATCTGTGTCGCCACGCGGTCTAGGGACGCCACGCGAATTGGCCAAGCCAATTTTGCTTGCAGAAGAGCCATTAAGGAAAAGTATGTGATTATTTATTTTATTTAACCATAAAATCATTCATTTAAAATAATAATATAGAAATAATCATTATCAGTATTTCGTATTGTATTTAGTAGTTCAACCTATTTACATCTATTTAAGTTGTAAACGGTTTTGAATGTTTATATTTATTTTGAATAGGAAATAATATCCTTCCGATGCGATTTTTCTGTGTGGTATAATTAACAAAAGGTACCTGATAATACAAAAAATTTTAGAATCATGTGAAGTGCTTTTCTAGCAAAAGCTGTTACATTTCGTGTAATCTGGCGGTATTTTCTCAAAGGAAACTTTAGGGCATGCAGTAATAAGACTTAATTTTTTTAACTGTTTTTTTTGCAATGATCCTCCGGTAATTTGTTATTTCATTATTAACCTAGACATTAGTTAAAAATTTTCCCATCAGAACTGAAACATTCAGGGGACGCGTCACCAAGGGGGACGCGTTCCCAAAGGCGCGTCACCAATGGGGACGCGTCCCCCCCCACAATATGTCCCAACAGATATTTTTAGCCTCGGATTTTTACCTATCTATGAAAATATTGATTTGCCCCCCCCCCCCCCCCGACCAATAATTTGTTGCTGGTGACGCCTATGCTATCCTATGTACTTTAATTGTAGACATGAATATTTCTTGTCTGGTCACTTAAAATTTCTCTTACATGTTGTTGGTATCCGTTAATGCTTGGTCAGTCAAGGGTCACATTCAAAATAAATAAAATAATGTTAATGAGTAACCACTAGAAATATTTATGATTCTAATTAAACTAAATAGGACAGTTTGTGCATTCTCGCTGTGAATGTTTCAGTTCTGATGGGGGGGGGGGGATGCTATCCCTTAATATTAATAATAATAATAATACAAATTCATTTACTAAAATGGAAATTGCAAGAATATGTTTATATGTGTCTATCAATATAATAATATATATTTATAATATGCATTTATACTCTTGGTCAAATACCATCAGAGATGGAAATTTAATGTTTCCAAAAACCTGTTGAAAAGATATTTAATAAATCTACATACAGAACAATAAAGTATAACGCACTTTTTTTTTTTCTTTTTTTAAGGTATCTGATAAATATAAACATTTTTAAAATTTAATATATTATTGTCAGAAGAGATAGTCAGAGGTTGATATTTATTTTATTTTTATTAAGGACTTCAGTCATTTTAACTATTTAGAATCTGTTTTTTATTTTCTTGAGAGAAAACAAGATTTTTTCGAAAAGGAAATAATCCCTTAAGAGAAGGTCTGTAATCGAATTTGTTGAGTGGGATAACCATTTCAGGTTATAGAATTACACAGTTTTTTATAACCCTTTGAAGCCCCTTTTCTAGGAAAAGCCTTTGCAGCTTGAGTGATGTGGAGGTAGTTTTTCAAAGAATGTTGACAATAAATTGAAACTGACAATATATATACATATACATATATATACATTGTCAGTTTCAATTTATTATCAATGTTCTTTGAAAAACTACCTACACTATATATATACATATATATATATATATATATATATATATATATATATATATATATATATATAGTTACAAATATTATAGCGGACTTAAAGCTTGACAGTGATTGTCAGGATTGACATAAATCTGCTATAATATAATTTAGGCCTATTGAAATAATCAAGAATTCAGTAAAAAAATACATACAGTGACTAGCAAAAGTTTTCATGCACCGCTTAGTTGGAAAGTTCTTTTCTTTAAACGCATATGTATAACTTGAATGCTGCTCTAATTAATTGTATCAGAATATTATATACTACTTGGTTATCTGTTTCACTTCAGTGAGGAAGAACATTTTGTTCTAGGATTTCTTTATATGAATGAGTCTCTTCCATGTGATATATTTATTTGTCCCAACGTTTCGGGCTGTTGGCCCATCCTCTGGGTTTATCTATTTTACAAATCTTTAGTCCCATCGCCAATTATCTTTATTTAAATGTGTTATATATGCACATATAACTGTCATAACATATAACTTATTTTACACTATTAACTTATTTTTAACATTTTTGGGCTCTGGACTAATTTCACTGTTCTCATTGAACTGTCATTGGACAGCGAAATAAGTCCGGAGCCAAAAAATGTTAAAAATAACTTGATAGTGTAAAATAATTTATATGTTATGGCAGTTATATGTTCATATATAACAAATTTAAATAAAGACAATTGGCAATGGGACTAAAGATTTGTAAAATAGATAACCCCAGAGGATGGGCCAACAGCCCGAAACATTGGGACAAATAAATATAATATAACAGATGAAAGAGACTCCTTCATTTAAAGAAATCCATAGTTTATTGAGGTTTTAATAGAAATTCTTCAGTTTTAATGCCGTAAAAGTTATCATACATAACTATATTATTTAATAATTTATTAATTTCTCAACAAAATAATTTTATTTAAACTAAGCCATAATTATTAAATTAATATTTCAGCCTAATTTTTTATTTTTTTTTATTATCATTTCAAGTCCCTTTGCATTGATTCGGCCATTTTCAAAGTCATTTGCAGAGAATTTTCTATCATTCTTCTAACAATCTAGATTCCAGGGCGGATTCAGGGGGGGGGGTAATAGGCGTCATGAAGAATTTGAATGTTTGTGTTAAGCCATATTTTTAAATATAGCTCATTAATTTCCTTTTAAGATATAATTATATTTAAACTTCTTCATCAGTTGAACAAATCGAATTCCCCACCCCCTGAGTCAACATTTGCACTCATCAGAACATTACCGCCTCCATAATACACTATACCATCAAAAATTTTCAATTCAAATTCCTTTACAGGTTTCTCTGGTCAGCAAATATTACATCGTTCTAATACTTGAAACATTTTTTCAATTCACTCAGGCTATAAATCCATGGTGTTTAAATATTCTCCATGTTGTATTGGGTCCTGCTTATTTTACCAATTGTTCATTTATTGCTTGGGTCACTATTTTAAACGTTTTTAAAAGGATTTTATTTGATCTTTTAAAGCAATCATTCGCTATTCTCATTCAGGAAATAGTTTATAACGGCAGGATGGATCTTAATCAACCAATATTTTTTTCTTTTTCAATCGATTAATTTATGTTCTATGCATTCGATAGTCATAATAAGGTCTTTGCAATATTTTTTTTTTAATATTTATTTATGTACTACTACTACTATATCTAAAAAAATATATTTTAATCTTTCTTTCAAAGGGGCATTATGTTTTATTGTAGTCATTATAATATTGTTAACAGAAAATCTTTTGAACTTTTGATGGCAATAGAAAATTGCAAATAATAGGTTAGAGCAACGAAATTAACACTTGTTTATTTGTAAAGAACCGGTTTAGTATGAAAACTTTTGCTAGCTTATATATATTAACAATTTATGATTAATTACAAAAAAAAGAGTAATTATATGGTAAATAATTAAGAACATAACTTGATTCATTTCTGAATTAATCCAAAAAAGTTTAGTCAAAAATTTTATTTACAATTCTATTTAAAGTTTTGGAGGATTTAAGTATGAAACTTAAACTTTTGCTGGCCACTGTATCTCTTTTATATACAAGCGCGCTCAATATAAATCCATGGTGTTTGAATATTCTCCGAGATGTATCAGGTCCTGCTTATTCTACCAATTGTTCATTTATTGCTTGCGCGCGCACGCGAAGTACAGTTAGTGAGTGATTATATATTGTTTTAATGGAAAAATTAGATGAATTATATATTTATTTAATTATTACCCCCCTTCCTCGCCATAAAGGCTAAACGGTTTTGGCAGTAGTGACATTCTTATATTCTAATTTAATTTTCAAAAAGTCAAAAACGGGGTCTGCAAACCACTTTGCCATATTCTTAATTATTATGATATTAGTGTTTTGAAAATGTCCGTGGATCTTTTAATAATATTTATTGGAATATAACAAAAAGACAAAGTCGGGCAATGGAAAGGGGAGGCAGCGACTCTATGTATTTGTAAGGCTCGTTTTATGCTACTATCAAGACTGACTCTTTCTGGATTGGGTCTTTCTTTAGTATTAGGGGCGATAAAGAGGGCTTTAAAGTACGAATTTGGGCCTATATTATTATTTATATATACGTACGTATTCAATGATTTATCTAGACCTCATCACACACATAATTACGGTTAAAAATATAATCATACTTATCAATCATTAATATAACATCTCCTCCCATGCCGGAGCTGCGGGTTCGAGTCCCGCCCTGGGTGGTGCTTTTCTTTCGTAGGAGAAGTATCTCCCAGTGCCATGGGTGTTAGTATGGGCAGTATAGGGCTTCACTGGAAGCCTTAAAGTCCAAAAAAAAAAAAAAAAAAAAAAAAAAAAAAAAAAAAAAAAAAAAAAAAAATATATATATATATATATATATATATATATATATATATATATATATATATATATATAACATCTCATCATACTTATCAATATATCATATGATATATAGCCCTTATATACTTAAATAATACATCAATCATATGTAGATCACTACAACGTTCTTAGTACGAGTATGTCACTCGTCGGATCCTGCCTACCCCCAACTCTTTTTAATCTATTCATATCTGGCCTTCCTTCACATCCTAATACAATAAAATCCTTATATGCTGACGATACCGGTATATATATATATATATATATATATATCCTCCTATGGAATTGATACGATAGTCAATCGATAAAAACAACACTATCAAAAAATTAATAAGTACAAATCAGAAGCCATAATTTTCACAAAACGCCGATCTAAAATAAATCACCAACTTACTATCAAGTCTATTCAATACCTTGGTCCAAATCCGTAAAATATCTTGGGCTAACACTTGACAGATCTCTCACCTTCACCCAACACATAAATAGCAAAACCGACGAAGCTAAAAAAATAATTTATAAAATGTTTATAAAAAAAAACTATAAAATATGTTTTTAAACAACTGTAATATTCAAAGATACTATTGTGGATAAAATATTTCACATGACAGAAAGTGGGAGAGACTTTAGAAATGAAACCAAAATGATTTTAAAAAAATTTTGTTTAATCTTAAACAAACATTATTTTCGATAACATTAAACGCATTTAAAAATAAAATATAAAAATAATTCAAACATACTAGTTTACAAGAATAACAGTAATAAAGATAACAAAATTAACAATAAATTAAAAAATATATAAAACAAGTTAATTAATTATTGAATGCATTTCTAAACTTATTTCTGTGGACCCTAAACTTCTATGGTTTAAAATATTTTTATAATTTGTAAATGATCTTTCGACATCAACTGATGTATTTGGAGAAAATTTATAAGCGCCTAAAATTGTTGGGTCGTTGTCCATTTCGCTGAGAACAATTGAATTATCCCCGTTAAAAATTTTTTTCCGAAAGAGATTTCTTTTATTGTTAGGAACAAAGAATAGATAAAAATGAAAAAAATCATGCCGGTTTCATGAAACCATCAGTCTAACTCAGTCATTCAAAACCCATAAATTCCATGAAACAAATGCCAAAAAAAAAAAAAAAAAATAAATAATATCGAAAATCCGTCACGATGTTAACTAAGTTAATTTTCACATCTTATTGCAAGTATGCCAAAATAGAGAAGTGTATTTTGTTTTGTTTTTGAAATTAGTTTATTCCAGGCTTCGAAAGGCGATTCGGCAAGGAAGGTTATATCTGTGTTTAGATTTTAAAATGAGGAGAACACTCATTTATTTTAGTAGTCTAGCGACTTATTTTATTATTCAAAAAATGGGGTTACCAAAAATCTACTCTAACCTACACCCAGGTATTTTTATAAAGTATAATCAACACTAAATAAAAAAATAAATGTTTCTTTACGAATTGCTATTACCTGTTTATGAGGTGTGCAGTTTATTTCAGGCGTAAATGTCACTAGCGAAAACTCACACGAGTTGGAGAGCAATACAAATTTAGCCTGGTTCAACTCTATAATTTGTCTATTTGATATTGTAGATCTTTATTTATTTTATTTTCAAAAGAGACTGCCGGCGTGGAATGCAACCTGGTTTAAGATATTTCAGATTTGAATGAATCAGAACGATGAAATATTCAGTTATTGGTTTTTGAGAATTTGATATTACAATTTAATAAGTACATATTTAATTTTTACATTTATTTTACAATTTGTATTTTATTCAAATTTATATTTTTAGAACAATAATCTATGCAGTACAAATTGTACAAATATTAGGATAAAGGAACATTATGGGGTTAAAAGCAAACAATTTCGGATAGAGCAAATCATTATTGCGTAGCCCGCCCCCAGAATCGCGGGGCCACCAGCGGGAAACACATGAATTTATGTAACATAAATGATAATTCAGATTGGTTTTTCTTCGTATTAATTAGACCTTGCATTTTGGAAAATGTTTTATCAGTGCAGTTTAATTAAATTAATAAATTACTAAGTTAACATTTTCAAATAATTAATGAGAATTTTATTAATCAATGCCACAACAATTTTTTTTTTTTTTTTTTTTTTTTTTTTTTGGGACTTCAAGGCAAAACAAGTTTTTTTTACATTTTCTCAAAAACGGCTATAACTATTTTGATTAAAATCGCCTCATCATTAAAATTTTCTGAGAGGGCTTAAATAATAAATGGCTAAATATGAAATACGAAAAAATCGAGTAAACATGTACTTGGGGAAAAAAAAAAAAATTACCCAACAACTCATAAAACACGCTGAGCATTCATGGGAATACAGATCGCCTTTAATGACAGACCATTGTTCATAATTAAGTGGGGCAAACGAGGAAAACAAATCAAAAATCCAATGTTCATATCTGGAGTTAATTTTTATTGTTTTTTATTCTTAAATAGTCAACCAATAAAAAACGATTTGTTCCTTACTTATCAAGAATTTCTTTTAAGCAGAACTTATGAGTTTTGTCGTGGTTGTAATATTGTGATTTTTTTTTATAAAAATATTTTGAACTAGTTACAGCACATTGGAGTGATAGTTGTTTTACAGCCTTTATGTGCATATAAAGACCTACCACTAAATAACAGCAGCTATCCAATATAAACAATTAATGAAGCGAAAATCGTTCTCACAAATAACTAATAAGAAGCATAATTATAGTTAGGGGCTTATCCTGGCTTAAGGCTTAATTCAACGACTGATCTAGGACCTGGATGTATCAGTGAATATATTCCTCTGATTTCATTTGAATGTTTTTGGCTGTTCGGTAATTGAAGCGTGGAAATGCATAAGTGCCAAACAAATAAAACAAAGTTTTTTTTTCCCAAATTGTTATATGTGCCTAAGCCACTCTTCAGAAATGCGTATAAGTAATGTTTTGTTAGGAAAGAGTTCATTGAACGTATGGAAGATGGCATGGGTGTAAGCATTGAACTTAGTTCACTCTAAAGGGTATAAGTCACATCATTTCTGTAAAAATTTCCTAAGGCACTTATACCCTTATGCATTTCGACGCTTCAATTATTATCATTTGTGTGAAAACTTTCGCGGAGCGCCGCACAGTTGCACAAGCTAGGAAAAAAAATCCAAAATCCAATGTTCATTTCTGGAGTTAATTTTTATTCTTCAATAGTTAACAAATAGAAAAAAACTATTAGTTTCTTACCTACCAACAATTTGGTTTAAGCTGAAATTATAATTTTTGTTGTAAGATTGCTTTTTTATTTTTAAATATTTTGAGCTTGTTATGGGACATTTTATAAATAATGTTTTACAGCCATTATGTGCATAAATAGACGAACTACTTTATAACAGTAACCGCCCAATAAAATCATTATATAAGCGAAAAATGTTCACAAAAAAAAATTGGTGTGATTTTTCACTTATTTAACTTTCACTTATCAACTTACTTAGATTAGAAATTGACGTGTCTAGAAATGACGCTCAACATTTCCTTTCTTTCCAACTGAGACACAAAGTAAACACACGCATTTATCTTTAACTTGCGTAAAAAAGTAATCGGTTTCCCACTCTGCATGAAAGTGTTAGGTTTTCGGCTTTTTTTTTTAACTAACCATACTAAAAACAAACAAGGAAAGAGCTTAACACGTTGAGCGCCAGGGAAAAGTTGATGTATTTTTGCATGGGGCCAAAGCATTTTTTCCTAATTTATAACTTTAATATGATTAGAATGATACGAAAATTGCAAAAGAAATAAATAAAAAGTTTAATTTTGGCAATTAAACAATAATTTTGTGAGCGGTACATATGTACCGCCCGGCCCCAGGGTAAAGCCCGCTACCTAAAGTAGTACGGGGGCTGCCCGGTTATGACCGCAAAAATGCAACGTACTGTCCTCATTGCCCGGGAGAACCATTTTATTGCTGCCCGTGCTTCATGGAAGCCCACAAGTAAATAATTATGAATATTTTAGTGCCTATATTCCTTATTTTGTATAAATTTGTTGTGATATTATTTTAATAAAAAAGATATTTTGTTTTGTAAAAAAAAAAAATAAAACTAAAGCAAGTATCACACACAAAAAAATAAAAACCTAAAAGAAGTAAAAATAAAAAAATTCTAAAGGAGGTGGCTGAGATCATGGTTGGCCATCACTGCTTGGAGCGAGGTTGGGGCTCCATGCACCCCCAAAATTAAAAAAAAAAAAAAAAAATTGGGCCAATTGCATTGGCGAATTGTTCGGGGCCGGAGCGGTCCCATATGCCTTGAAATCACGCTCGGCAGGCGGTCCCCTGGCCCAGAACAACCTTTTAGCTGGCGGGAGCGGGCGGTACCTGGGGACCGCCTCGGCCCCAGCCAATAGTCCAAGAGCGGTACGATCGTACCGCTTGGCGCTCAACGTGTTAAGCGTGTACACATGAATTAAACACACACGGCACAGACATAACCTCACTCTGGCTACAAATCAGAAGAAATTGAAAGGAGAATAATCAGAAACTGTATAGGGAAATGGAACATCCATGAGAAAATATATCAGAACATCTCCAATAAAGAAATAAACACGAAACAAACACGTATAACTCCGGAAATGACTAATCGGCTGCAGAGCTGCCAGCAACTCAGTGTTGCCAACCCTTCCAAGCATGGCCGTGAGCTACCCAAAATTACCCCGCGAACCACCGGTGGCTTGCGATCGACTGATTGGCGACCACTGTCCTAGCTTAAGATGGCAGCGATTGATCTAGGACCGGGATGTATCAGAGAATATATTCTTCTGATTTCATTTCCCTTTTTTTGCCTGTTGGGTAGTTATTGTCAATTATGTGAAAAATTTCGCGGCGCCCAAAAAATTTGACTGTCTGCAATTTATTCAAAAATCATTGAATCAAATCCCCACATACCTACACAATCATAATTTAAATTTAAAATATAATATGGTTAGTGAAATTCTCAATGAAACTTGACAGCTCCTCCGAGAGAAAAATATTTAAAACTGCTATTTTCTGCACTGTTTCTGCTCTAGTTGTTTTTATCCAGTCAAAACTGTCTAAATATCAGTATGAGGTGATTAGAAAAGCGATTGAAGACAGGTGTCTCAATATTTTCCCATAAAAAGTTCCAAGACATTAGTTGACTTAAAAAAATGCAAAGTTAAAATAAGTTCAATTATTTTTTTTTTTAATTATTTAAAATATCTGTTCTTAAGTTACCTTTATAATTATATATACCTGCATAATTTTTTTATTTACTTGCAATCCTAGTGTAATTTTCCATCCATAATCGAATGAAACAATTTCCATCTCGATATGACAATCCGTTGTTCTCGAGGTATAGTTTTTTCCGCTTTTTTTTTTTGCCCACTGTGCAGAGTTGTCAAAAAATGTGTGAATTTGAGGAATGACGTTTACATATTTATCAAAACACGTCAATTTCAAATCTAAGTATGTTGTAAAATCTTCAAATCTAAAAGTTATGTGTAGCGCGCATCGCACCAGATTTTTTTTTTATGTTCATCCAGAATCACCCAAATTTTTTTTATTGAAATCACTGATTGACTGGTACAGTAACCGACTGTACCTCCTGTTATGCAGGGCAGAGTAAAAGATTTATTATTGTTGTTGCGTAATTCTAATAGTGGAAGATAGTTATTGAACTTATTATAATTTATTTAAGTTGTTGACCCTAGGTCATCCATCTCCATTACATTATTCTTTAAGTCGAAAGTTGATATAATTCTTAATATCTAATTATTTATTTATGTGTATGTGGGAGGAAGAAAAGAAGGATTTTTAGGTTAAGATATGGACAAACTATATTATCCAAGACGTTTTCCTTGATGATGCAGTGGTTCTCAATTTATTTTTTTAAGCCACCATACATGGTTCAACTGTTATCCACGCTCCCCTTACAATTATTTAACTGCGCATTTTTTACTGGTGATTCTTAAATTTTAGGCTAAGAATTTCCTTATAGTAAATAACACTTTTATTTCAAACTTTCTTTAATTTTTAATCCTTCGTTTAACACTACAATCTTTTATTTTTAATTTTCCCTGTCAAAATATATCTTAAATGCCCCCCCCCCCCCTCCGTTCAATTATCTCTTGTGATATAACTCTGTAAGGGATTTGCAATAAAAACAAAGAATTGAAAAATCACAAATTATCATAAAAAGAAATACAATCGATAGACTTTAGCTTTACCGGTATCGTTTGATAGGAAATTTTATCTAGAATTGCTTTTATGTTTTTTTCTGTACTAATCCGGAACACTGCACTTACTTCTTTTTTTTTTTTTTTTTTTAGGTACCTGTGGATTTTTCAGATTGCTGATGTTGAAACTTCATGAAATCAGTTTTATATAATTCATGGACGCACATTTTGTAATTTATATAATATATTATTACATTAGTTAGTTGTATTAAATTTATGAAATATAATATTAAATTATAAATACATATATCACTTAAAAATGGAAAGGAAGAGAAATAAAAATTCAATTCTAAAAATTAATCTACCAGTCTCTAACAATTGTAAAATCTTCTCATCAGAAGGCAAGTATTCACGATTGCCAATAACATCTTCTCTCCTGGTTCAAAATCCATACAAACCTTCGTCTACAGCTCAATCAACATCCAAAGAGTTATGTTTAAATAATAATCTACGTCCAAAAAAATTCATCCGACATCCAACATCCAAAGAGTTATTTTTAAATAATAATCCACGTCCAAAGAAAAAGATTAGTGGTGTTAGTATATTGAGAGTTAATCGATTTAAAGTACAATCAAAACCATCCAAAGTAAATTTCTTCCAAACACTGAATCATGTTACTGAGGTGATAGAAATTTCAGATGATGAAACTATTGGAAGCAGTACGGACTTCAATGAGAATATTTCAAAAAATAAAAGATTTGAAGAAAATGTAAATGACATAATCGTAATATCAGATGATGAAGAGAAATTAGGAGGTGATGAAATAGATACCTTTCCCATAGAGAATAAGGCATCTTCAAGCAATATGACTTCACAACATAGTGAAATAAAAATTAGAGTGAGATCAGTTAGGGAAGTAAATGAATACTTAATTTGTGACTTTTTCAATATAAAATAAAAAATTTATTGTATATAATTTAAAAAGTAGAATATTTGGACCGAAGAGGGATGAAATAACCGGAGAATTTAGACGCTTACACAACGCCGAACTGAGTGAACTTTACCCAGTAAATATAATTGACGTGATTGCAGCAAGACGAATAAAATGGGCGTGTAAAATTGCAAAACTTGGCTGTGAACGTATTCCGAAAAGATTAATAAGCGCGGTGCCGGATGGGAAACGTCCGAGGGGCAGGCCGAGACGGAGGTGGGAGGATTGCGTTCGGGCGGATCTATCGAAGTTGGGTCTGGAAGACGGTCGATGGATCGAGATGTGCAGGGAGCGAGTGGTGGTGTCGGCATCGAACCTTCGGGTTCGTTAAGCCTTTATTATTATTATTATTATATAATTTAAAAAATTGTAATATTTATTAAATTTGTAATCTATGCAGTACAAATTGTACAAATATTAGGATAAAGGAACATTATGGGGTTAAAAGCAAACAATTTCGGATAGAGCAAATCAAACGCTCCAATTATTGTCATTTGTGTGAAAACTTTCGCGGCGCGCCGCACAGTGGGGCAAGCTAGGAACAAAACCCAAAATCCAATGTTCATTTCTGGAGTTAATTTTTATTCTTCAATAGTTAACAAATAGAAAAAACTATTAGTTTCTTACCTACCAACAATTTGGTTTAAGCTGAAATTATAATTTTTGTTATAATATTGCTTTTTTGTTTTTAAATATTTTGAGCTTGTTATGGGACATTTTATTAATCAATGTTTTGCAGCCATTATGTGCTTAAATAGACGAACCACTTTATAACAGTAACTGCCCAATAAAATCATTATATAAGAGAGAAATTTTCACAAAAAAAAATTGGTGCAATTTTTCGCTTATTTAACTTTCACTTATCAACTTACTTAGATTAGAAATTTACGAGTTTTGTAAATACCATTCCTCAAAGTCACAAATTTTTTCACATTCATTTACTTATTTTATTTACTCTCTAAATACACTAAAACTTTTTATTATTAAATAAAAGTTTTTATTTGTGATAATTCGGCAATACAAGCATAATACTCCAAGTCGTTTGATTTTATAATTCTCTATGTAGTTGTTAAAAATTTCATTTAGTTACCATGAAACAAATAATTTCCATTGTAGGCGTACTGCGCATGGGTGGGCTCAACGTGTTTAATGGATTTTTTTCTCCTTTATTTTTTTTCATATTTCATATTTAGCCATTTCTTATTTTTAGGCGACACGAGAGACAGATAATTTATCCATATAAACCAAAGCAAAGGTACTTTATAGGAAAACAAAAAAGGCCCCTTCCCCCTTTAAGCCCCCTCAGAACATTTTAATAATGATAAAGCTTACCTGATATTAAAGAATATCAAATTAGAGTGAGATCAGTTAGGGAAGTAAATGAATACTTATTAGAGTCTATCAATGCCAACAGAAATACGCATGGTGAAAAAATATTACCTTGCTATGTTCAAGAAAACATGAACAGTATTACAGACATTTCGGTGAAATCAGAATCAGACGCATCTTCTAGCAGAGGAGTTGATGGTGTTACGACTATGTCAGAAGGAATTACAGAGATGAATGAAGTTGTTAAAGTTTATGACAATAATCCACTGGTGAGCCAAGCCAATGCAAATCACAGTGATGAAATCGTTATCTTTCCAATAGAAAGTAAGGCATCTTCAAGCCAAATGGCTACACCACAGATTAAAATTAGAGCAATGAAGGAAGTAAATGAATACTTAAAGTCTATCAATTGCCTTAAAAGTGAAAAGAAATTATCTCGCAAAGTTCTCCCTATATTCCCACCGTCTCCTTATTATCCCCCCCATGTTCCCAAGCCTCCTGTTCCAAAGCTGAAGGCAAGACAGTATAAAAGAAAGAAGGGTATTGCGCTGATATGGTGGTTTGATGGCAAACAGCCATCTAAAAATCTAGATTTCTATGAAATATACTATTGTGAAGAAAAGAGTGATCGTATATTTTCTGATTGGATTAAAATAGGAGATGTAAAGCCAATGACTCTACCTATGATGTGTGATATTATTAAATTTGTTGAGGGTGTAACCTACTACTTTACTATTAGAGGAATTGATAAACTAAAAAGAAAAGGCTATTTCAGTGAAATTGCAAGCATCAAGCTGCCACTAAACTCATTATAGACATTTAATGATAGAGACATTTTTAATGCATAATACTGCATTAATATTAGTGTATAGGAAGCAGAAACAAGAGAAAAAGTGTACTGCACAAGCAAGATTCTTATATAGAGAAATAAGATTATTCTTTATTTGTATAAGATTTAATAAATCTGTAAATACATTTCTTGGTTAATTTTTTTATATTTTGAACTATGATTTAATTTAAGAGACTACTGTGTATAAATGTTCTGTAATAGTTTACATTGCAATGTTATTTATTTTGTAGTGTCCTTTGTTATATTTGGTTATGTGATCCACTACATTTCACAATTATATATATATATTTTTTTTTTATGACTTAATTATTTACAGTCCCAATAACAGTAATAATAATCATTATAGTAGCTGCTTGCTAGGTAATACCATACTATGGATATTATTGAATTATTAATTGTTATTAAGCTTAATAAATTTTCCAGCCAAGCAGGATTGTAAAATGGAACTATTCTCTATAATGCAGATAAACATCTCATAAGTATTTTTAGAAAACCATTCTCTAGTAATCACAAATGAGAGAACTTTTAGCGACTAAAAGGGCAATTATACTTGTCTACTATTGATATAGTTTGTACCAGAACAGCTAATCTGAATTTTTTTCAAGATTAAATATGCACCTCCTTTGATCATTTCCCAGTCACATTAATGACTATATCATCAGTAGAAACAGTCACACAAAAAATAACAACATTAAAGAAATGTAAATCTATCTAGTGGAATGACAACTACAAAAAAACGCATCAAAATTATTTAATATGGAGTTCTATGCTACCTACACTATGCTTATGTGTCAGTAGACTGTAATCTCATGCATTAGAATATTTTTAAATCAATTTTAAAAGAACTTAAAATCAACAGAACTTAATAAAGTTAATGAAATATTACTGATTTAAAAAAGAAGGGATACATTTTGCGTAATAGACACAAAAATATGAATCTGTTAATAAACTAATTAAACTATTTATGATTCATTGTATCTATCTATCGAGTTGGATACTAATTTCACTGTTAAAGAATTAATATTGGTTTCCAAACTTGAATGAGGACTATTTATTTACCAGCCACTTGCAACTACTTTATATTTAAAGGATTTTATATTTATTTATAATTATTAATATAAATAATTAATTTATTATATTTATTTGTTATAATATTTAAAGGACCCCTAATCAAAATGTTAGTTTGACTAGGATTGTCAAATAATGAAAAATGAGTTGAAAAATGAATTAAAATTATGTAAAATTAATGACTTACATGAGCACTACAGAAGACAATATATATCACGATCAACAAAGATTATCATGAATTAATATATAAAAAGAAAAAAAATCATATATAGACGATAAAATAAATTTACTGGCAAACACAAAAAATTCCAAAGCATTTTGGAAGATAATAAATAAAGAAGTCTAATTAACCAAACAATCCATAGTAATGAATAGAAGCAGTTTCCAATAAATAATTACCTTGTTAGAATATCAATTTCATGTATGTCATTCAAACTTTATTAGACTTCTCCACTTCACAATTTGAAACCTTAATATATTATAATTTTTAAAAGTATATTATATAATCTTTATTATTTTTTAATTTATTTTATTTTGTTAAGAAAAAAGTTTTTTTTTTTTCTTTTTTAAAAGTAAATTTTGATATTTTAATCACATGTTCAGAAAACCCATAAATAATTCATCAATAAATAATACTTTATACAAATATATGCAAACATAAATGTTTTAAAAATATTAAAATCATTATTTAAAACAATAACAAATCTCAATCCTAACTGACTAATTACTTAATGAGGATCAATATCCAAAACTGCAAGAATTAAGTTTATATTCTTTATACAGCCAACATGTGTAACTACAGTTTCGGTAAAATGAGATGAGACTAGTAACCATCTATTCATAATACTTTGGAGGTTTCTTTGACTAGATAAGAAGAATGAACAACGTACCATTATCACCTATAGTATGTTTTAACAATATTAAAATCATTATTTAAAACAATAACAAATCTCAATCCTTACTGACTAATTACTTAATGAGGATCAAAATCCAAAACTGCAAGAATTAATTTTATAATCTTTATACAACCAACATGTTTAACTACAGTTTCTGTAAAATGAGATGAGACTAGTAACCACCTATTCATAATACTTTGCAGGTTTCTTTGACTACATAAGAAGAATGAACAACGTACCATTATCACCTATAGTATGTTTTAACAATATTAAAATCATTATTTAAAACAATAACAAATCTCAATCCTAACTGACTAATTACTTAAAGAGGATCAAAATCCAAAACTGCAAGAATTAAGTTTATAATCTTTATACAACCAACATGTTTAACTACAGTTTCTTTAAAATGAGATGAGACTAGTAACCACCTATTCATAATACTTTGCAGGTTTCTTTGACTACATAAGAAGAATGAACAACGTACCATTATCACCTATAGTATCAAAAACCACAAGAACATTGCATGAATTGTATACCAACAATCAAACCTATTGTTAAATTTTACTACATACAGTCCTGTGAATAAATATAAACTCAAGGAAAAAAAACCCTATTTTGATTGGTTTAAATCATTTATCTTGGAATCTGATTAAAAAAAAGATATTATTTAATGTTTACTGTAAATGATTAGTTACAATTTTAATAAACTATTTAATAATATTGCAAGGATTAGCTAAAATTTAGACAAAAAACAAAACAGACCTGTGAAAAAGTATAAACTCAAACATTTTCTGTCTCTTTAATGAGTAAATTCATTTCAATAATGAACACTTCTTCCATGTTTTTTGATCATCTCGAACAGTCTTTTAGGAACACTTCTTACTAAATCAATTAAAGTGCTCTCTGGTATGTTTTCCCAAGCTTGAGTTATTCTTTCTTTGAGGTCATCAATATTTTGGATTTCTGGCTTCTGAAGGTCGTAGACTTCTCTTGCCATAATTCCCCATAAATTTTAAATCGGATTGAGATCCGGACTAAGAGCTGGCCAATCCAAAATGTTGATCCCGAAATCCAAAAACCATTGTTTTGTAGAGCGTGAAGTATGAATCGGCTCGTTATCCGGCTGAAAAATGATTTTGTCCTATTCCAGTTTTGTAATGAACGGCAAAAGAAACTCTTCTAAAACATTTTGATAACCTTTTGCGTTCAATTTTCCGGAAATGAATGCGATTTGTGACTTACCCTTTTCATTAAAAGCAGCCCATACCGTGATTCCGCCACACCAATGGGACCTTCATGACAAGATTTTTTTTCTTTTCTTAGGTCATGCCAGTAGTAATTTAAACAATCTGGACCATCAATATTAAATTTTTTTAAGCACCAAAAATAACTCTAGACCGTTTTTCACTGCCTTGAATATGCTGCTCAGCAAACTGCAGTCGTCGCTGCAAATGATATTTTTTGAGCTGTGGTTTTCTCACAGCCTTACTATATTTTAAGTACTATGATTTAATTAACCACTTCCTCACCAAGCTAGCATCACATTCTAAATTAAATCGCCTCATAATCTGTGCAGAGGATGCTCCTGTTTTTGTGATTTCTCTCAAAAACGCTAGTTTCACTTCTTTGGAAATTTTTGAAGGTCTTCCACCTCTTTTTTTTTTTTTTTTTTTTTTTTCCCATAATTGTCTGGGCCGCTGTTAAAAGTTTTTTACTACACCCTGGGAGCGGTTTAGCACACTAGTAATTTGCCTCTGGGTCATCCCACCTCTTCTTAAGTCTATAATTCTTTCCCGTTCAATTTCAGTAAGTTGAGTCCCGCGCGGCATTACTTAAAAATCAGAAAACGCTACACAGTATAAAAAACAAACAAATATGCTCTCCCTTTAACAGTTATAAGAAAACTGAGGTGATATTAATCTATTAGAACAGAAAATAAACATTGAGTTTATACTTATTCACAGCGTAAAGATGCTTTATTTACAAAATCTGATGAATGTAAATTAAAAAACAGATCTAAAGCGAGTTAAAGCTTTTTGCCAATCTAAAAACATTACAAGTCTAAAAAAAATTATTGTGCAATGAATTCACTTTTAAATTTCATAAATACTTCAATTTTATTAGTTGAGTTTATATTTATTCACAGGACTGTACAAATATAACTCAATTAATAATTTACCTTTAAAATAGACATTTAGATTTTACATTTTGTGATTTTCCACTTAAAAAAATAGATAAAAATATATTTGACTAATTCAAATGTTTAATTACATAATGAATTAATTAATTTTGATTAAACTAGAGCCAAAATAAGAAACCGGATAAGTTTAATGAATTTTGAATGAAAAAATATTGTTCACACATGGTGACATTCAGCTAAAAAACTGGTTATGCATTCCATTGAAAACCATAACCGAAATTTAGATAAGAGCTTAACCCTCAACTTTCAAAACCCAGGTTTCAGATCACAATGGACCCCGTTTAGACCCTGAGCTCGGTCCTAAACGAGGCCTATTCTGATGAAAATAATTTTTTTGTGTTCCTTTTATTATTATTTTAACAACCGGGTATCAAAATAACCCTCCCCAAAATAATGGCTCTCCAAGTAATAATTTATTAAAAGTTAATTTAAAGCAACCAAATTATGAAAATAATAATAAAATAGAGTTTCAATATTTCAGGCAGTCAAATCAATGTCTACTTCATCTATTAGTTATGAAATTTAGCTAACTTAGTTTCGTTAATTCACACCGTGAATGAATTTATTATTATTGATGGTGAAAATTTTATCACCCCTGACGAAGGTCGCTAGTCTTGTTAGTCGCTTTCTATTGGTTTAACGTAAATAAGTTAAGTTATAAAGCTGGATCGACTACAGAAATCTTTTTAACTTGGGACTTTTGCAGTAAAAATTATAAAGAATATTTATTATCAATCCTGAATGTAAATTTCTTTTTTTCAAATATTATATGACACAAGAATATTTATCTGAGTTTGGCACCCAAATAATAACTGTAAAGTTTTGGACGAAGAATAAAAAAAGCGGTCTATGTATCTACAAACCGAAAAGTTGAATTGTTCAATTCATTAGGAATGTACGATAAAAAATAAATTATAAATGATTTGAAGCAAAATAGCATAAATGCAAGTAATATTAATACTTTTCTAGTTAATTATTTGATTGAATTAAATAGAAATAGAATTAATGGCAAAAGTTAAAAAGCTATTTTCAGGGAAGTTGCTAAATTGCGTTTACACATTTATCAATATATGTTGATTTCTTCTCCAAGTAGGTTGATAAGTGAAAGTTGTGTGTTGCGCACATTGCACAACATTTTTCTTATTTTAATGTTTCCTAAATTAGACAAAACAAATACAAAAAACTTTTCGAAGTCCCCAGTTCGGATGCCAAATATGATTTTTTAATGTATAATACGAGGGGTGTCCGTAAAATAAGTTTCCCTATTTTTTTAAAAGTGAAAAAAATGTTTTATTACCATTGTATATTACATCATTAGAAATCTTGAACATTAAACTATTTTTCTACGTAGTCCCCGTTGACATTGATGCACTTCTGCATCCGTGTCACCATTTTTTTGATGCCCTGGTCATAGAGGTCCGCCGCCGCGCTGTTGAAGAACTTCATGACCTCTTCTTCCAATTCCTCTCTTGTCCCAAAATTCGTTCCGCCTAGGTGTTTTTTCAGGCTTGGGGACAGATGGTAATCACTTGGGGCCAGATCGGGGCTGTAGGGTGGGTGTTGGATGGATGACGTCCAGCCCGCTGTTCATCGTGCACATCTGTGCGCCCTTCTTTGGACTCTTTGCACCATTTGCGCACCATCTGGACACTCATGCATGTTTCACCATACATTTCCCTAAGTTGGGAATGAATTTCGGTCGCCGAATTGCCTTAAGCACACAAAAAACGGATCTGGCGGGGGAAGCGATTGGGAGCTCCATCTTTCAAGGCTGTCAAGGCCGAACTGATGGTGGCAGCGAGTTGACCGGGGTTGGGATGTGGAGGGGGGAGTCCAAGTGACACGCTGGTGCCGTCTGAGGGACCTGCCGCGACTTGCACGGCTGTGCCACAACAGGTAAACTTATTTTACGGACACCCCTCGTATATAAGAACTATTAGTTGAAAATTATTCATTTATTATTTTTATATAATTTTATTCAAAGAGAAAAGATTAGCAATGGCTGGGAATCGAACATCCCTGGTTACTACGCTACAATGTGGTGAGATCGCTGAAGAGAAAAGATTGACCCCCTGGCTAGCCCATCGGTATGAGCGCTGTTACAGAGATGTAGAGGACCTGGGTTTGATTCACAGCCTTAGCTAATTTTCTTCTAATAAAATTATTATTTTTTAATTTATTTTATTTTTACTTTTTAAAAATATATTTTGCTGCTATAACAGTTTTGGGTTCTTATAAGTTTGAGTTTAGAGTTCTGGCCTGTGGTGAATCATTAATGACACTAAAATACATTTTTAAATATTTTTATTTTATAATTCAATCTTATATATTTCTTATAGTGAACTATTCATAATAAATTATTTTACCTTGATTGTTGGCTAATTTTATAATGGTACCAGTTCAATATGAGTTGTGATGTATGTTTTCCCTTTTTGTTTCATTTGGTCGCTAGTAGTTGGATTCTCAAGCTTCTTTTTTACTATACAGTTTTTCTTTTATGTATTTTATGGCACTCCTTGCTTGATACTGACTAGTCAGCCTCTTCAAAAAGGGTCTCCTTTTCTGAGCCTTCCTTGGCTAAATACTTACGATTGCTCTTCTTTTCCTTTGGTTGCTTCTCAAACCAATCTTTTTTATTTTTAATAAAAATAATTTTAAAATATTATAATATTAACCCAAAATCGAAAAAAGCACCATGGCCTATTACAATATCTTACGAACTTAAGAGAAATCTCCCAAAAACTGGATCTTATATTTAGAAATATTCCTTAATAGATTAATGAATGAGGAAATATTTCTGGATAGTTTATCGAAAGCAAATGAAGTCATCACATCACATCAATCTGCAACAAATTTGTTCTATTTGTAACTTAAAAAATGTAGAAAATTCAGAACATCTGCTGAGGAGCCCTATGTATAACCCTGTCTCCCAATATTACCTGCCCATGTGTAATGATGTTGCAAACTTACTTCCCTCGCCTGAGAGAAAAAGAAATTTATATTGTTACTGAAAAAAAGGCAATCAATACAAGACCATTTATCTTAAATGAATAGTTTCAATAATAATATTTATTATTGGCAATTAATAGGTTACAGTTTCTTTTTGTTTTATATTTTCAGCATAAAGCGAAAAGCATCAATTTGTTTTATTATTTAAATCATATTTTTCTTAGATAAGTTGGTTAGTATCTTTATTGCGAGTTTTGTTTAGTTATTTTATTTTGTTTTAAATTAAATGCAGTTTGATGTAGTTACCAATCTCTTGTTATAAGGCATGTGGCTTAAAAACAATAAATTAATCTTAATCTGGTTTAGTAACAATAAATCAATCTACCCATCTAATATAATTTCAAATGTAAAAAACTCCAAACTATTCTGGTTAGTTGTTTACCTTAGTATAATTTTATTAGAATTTCTAAATATAATAGACTATTTCAATAGCTTATACCTTCCAATAATTAATAATGGGGCAGAAAACTTCTTAAGCACATCATTGTTAAATGGTGAAATATCACAAGGTCAAATGTTAACGGCACTTTCATTAACCGAAAATAATAAATGAGCTGGTGAATACTAACACCTGTGAGTTATTTAAGCATCTGATCCCAGAGTGGGAAATTTAATTACTTTATTTATTTAGCACGACTCTTGTAGCTGAATAAATCCCGATTTAAATGGTCAGGGCGATAGTGAGGGCGAAAAACCTCACCATAAAATTACAGGAGTATTGCATTATTAAAGGCTTGTTCCAAACTATTTACCACTATTTTGAGAGAGATAGTGGTGTGATAAAATTGTTATAATCCTTGAAAAACAGTTAGTTTATATAATTAACAATGCATAATAATGCTTCAGAACCAAATTAGAAAAAAATATCTATGTGTTATCTGATGCTGCTGGCAGATTCTAGGAATGATACCAAAAAAAAAAAAAAATTAAATATTCTCAACCTATTTTCTAAACTGAGGCATTAAAGCTTTGAATAAAATAAAAAAAATGATAATAAAGGGTAAAGGCAACAGCTGGGAAACAAAATTCAAACTATTTAACTCTTTAGCTTGAATTTGACTACTAGAATATTTAGAGAAAATAGTTTTGACTTGCACAACCACTAATACGATTTGCAATAACCTTATTTTCATAGAAAAAGCATATAATTAAAATAAATAGTATTAAATAGAGTGGGGGGGGGATATGGTGTATTAGGCTGAATTTCTGGACAGCATCAGTCCTCCTCATTGCTTTACTGTGAGCAGTCCATTTTTTATTTATTTTTTTATAACGTAAGAAAATTACTGTACTTTAGTGACAAGTGTTTCATTCAAAGTGGTGTATTGTTAGTGTAATCAACAGCTTATATAAATTTCAAGCCGTTGAAACGCCTAGGGACGCCACGCAAATTGGCTTTACTGCAGGAATACAAAGAAAAGTAAGTCATTATTTATTTTATTTCACAATAAAAAAAAAATATCTAATTAATAAATAAATTGTCGCTCATAGGTTAAATAGAAGTATAAGGAGGTTCAGTCTACACAGATATTACTACGAATAATTAAAAAAATACATCGATTAAATTATCAACTGTTTCTTTGATGTTTGAAGCACAAGTTTACTGTTAACAGCACCTACATTGAATTTTGTATTTATTTTTTTTTTTTTTAATTACGAACTAATTTAAGACATTCCTTCAATTTATTGATATTGTTCAATTTATGAAGTTAAAACTAATATTTTCTATTTGACTTGACTGTAAAAATTAATCGCACGACTTATGGAAATAGGATGAATGCCAATCGGATTTCAAGCAAGAAATTAAAATGTTTCATATTTCACTTAAAGAAAAAAAAAATATTCAAAATTAAACCTGCAGACTTCCACTGGTAATTGTGACAAATTTCTATTCTAATTTTAATCTGTTGTTAGTTAAAGTTCAAAATGTGAAAAAATGAAATTATTTTTCTGTGTTTTTTTTTTTGTGTTTTTTTAGGTGTATTTGGTATTAAAGTTAATTTTATAACCCAGGAGTTAAAATGTTTACTACCCCGTAATATTCCAAAATCTTTAACTTTAAGCTAATTCCACGCAATTAAAAAAAAATCCATACAAGGCTAACATGAGCGGGTCACAATTATTGAGTTTGCTAACATTTCTCAGTTTTATTTGCAATGTAATACTTTTGAAAAAAAAAAAAAATTGCAAGTAAGTAAACATTTAACTTCTTATAATATGATTAATTGCTAATGGTAGGCTTGTTTACTGCTCTGAGGAGGCATTCCATGAAATCAAAAGCCCGATAATGTTTGAAAAAAAAGGGTCTAATTATTGTTAGAACATAGCCCTTTCATTGTTCCACGGTTTGTTTAATCTTGTACTCTTGTAAACATATTATATTAAAAAAAAATTCTAGATAATTTCACAAATGATATATAACAACTTAATTTTAAAAACATTCCTTTGATAAAATGATCTTAGATAAGTAAATTAATATCAACTAATGGGTGAAAAAATGTATTAGATTCGACTAGCAAATCCTTCCTCTTCACTTGAGCCGAGCTCTGTGGTGTAGCAGTTAGCATCCTCGCATGTAACGCAGGAGACCCGGGTTCGACTCCCGGCGGAGCCAAATGTTTTCTCTTCAAAAAATAAATTATTTAAAATGGTGGTCAGCCACAAATTAAGATTAGATTAATTAAAATAATTTAAAAAATTGGCTTATGTCAATAAATATCATAAATTGGACAAAATTTGTCCACCTCCCGCTACTACTCGCAAAACTTGTGAGATAGGGGGAGTAGGTATCGGTGAAGAGGAAGGATTTGCTCTGCCTTGAGCCGAGCTCTGTGGTGTAGCGGTTAGCATCCTCGCATGTAACGCAGGAGACCCGGGTTCGACTCCCGGCGGAGTCAAATCTTTTCTCTTCAAAAAATAAATTATTTAAATGTATTATATTTAATTATAAAAAAAATTTCGTAATTTTTTCATCTCTTTCTACCACTTAAGTAATTTTATTATAAAATAAAATTTTTATTAATTAAATATTGAATTGCCAGGAAATAAAGAAGAAGAAATAAAAACAAAAGCCTATCTATACAAAATTCTATATTCTTTATTTTTTCTTATCCTCTTTACATGTATTTTTCTTTTTTTCTTAGAAGACCCACCCTTTATTTTTCTTATTTTTTTTTTTTTTTGTATTATTTTTATTCACCTTAAATGTAAATATTTTTACAAGTGTAGCATGATGGTTAGATATATATTTTTATATTTGCATATCTGTACTGCCGAATGATGGTGCTGGTACTGCTAAAAAATCGAATGGGGAAAAAAATAAAAGGCATTTTCTTACATGCCTGTTAGTAAAAAATTTTCTTAAACGGTAATGGCAAGAAGTCATGACCTGCATTCATAGACCGCATCCTAGTCTGCTTGTACGAATGCGCATGGTGGGTTCATAAAATGTGGAACTTGGTGTGCTGCTTTGATTTTCCACAGCAACCCATTTATGAGAAATTTTGGAGGCATAGTTTGGCAATCTCATTCTGATTTTTCTTTCTGAGTTCTCTGTAAGGTATTTAAAATTATGTTTGGACGAAGGGAACTTTAAGATAAAGAGATTTTTTCCCATAGAGTGCTTCAGCAATTATTAAAAAATATCCATTTTCGAAAGAAAGTACTAAAAAAAAAGAATGTGTCGAGTGTGCTGGCTATAATACATCTTATTATTAAGTTGAAAGGTGTCCCTATTATATACCGAAAAATTAGCCTGGATAAAAATGGATAGAAGTCATTAAACTCATTTGGAAGTTTCGAAACGAGGAAAAAATCCCGTAATCATGTTAAAAACATTTTTTTATTGTTTGCTTAAAAGATAAATTTACCTAATTAGAATAAATTAGCACTCACTGGTCCAAATAATATTAATTCTTAAGAATCAATTTATAGAAAGTTAGGAACACTGTAATTTGTATGATTGAAGTGATGCCTGGAATTCAACTGATTTATTCTATTGCATATCTTAGATTCGCAGTTCTTCATTCATCACAGTCCTTCAAGGTCATAATCTCATTAAAAAAAATAGTGCTGTCAGCCACGTATTATGATACAGAGGGTCATCAACCCCCCCCCCCCTAATTTTGTGCTAAATCTGCCTCTGCCTAGCTGAGAGGGTCCGGGAGCTCACACCCACCCTTGTTACTCCACTGCGGGTTGGGGCTAATAATTTTGCAATCCAATAACTTTTTCTCTTGGGTTGATTTGGAAGAAGAGACAGTAGGTTATTATTCTGAAGGAATTATTGCGGTTTTCATATGTATGATTCAGTTAAATTTCAAGCACAAATATTGATTCCCTCAATTAAATTTATGCAATGTAATTCATTAATCGAAGGGTGCGGTTTTTCGAGTAGGAAATAATTTTCTTCCGATTTAAATGGCATTTTCCTTCAAAGGAAACTTTACTGACGAACTTACTTATATTAGAAATCGACGTGTTTCGATAATACGTGTAACGCCACACTTTTCCACATTTATATGCTTATATTTGTATATCTCCATAAGTTATCTGCATATGTAATGCAAAACTTGAAAGTTCTCAGTATTTTTCGATTCATTAGTGCTTATTTAATTTTTTAAGGGACCTAATTTCATCAACAATCGAGTTTTTTTTTTTTTTTACCGTTTGTTTGTTTTTTTACAGCGGTTTGCTTTTTGTAAATATATCGTGAAGGTGAATCGATAGGAGGTGTATTTACGACACCTAGTAAAGTTTGTTGTCTCTTCTGTCTTTCTGGAAATCGAGAACAATTACTGTTCATCTAAGAACACTTTATATTGCCTTTAGAAATTTATTATGAAACTAAAGTTTCTAAACTCCAATATAATTAATTCAACAACCCGCTACGGGTCTTCGCCGCGTCAAGTCGTCGCCTCCATTCTTCTCTGTCTTGCGCCAGGGTCTGCCAAGCTCGGGTGTTCAGGAGCTTCAGCGCGTCGGCTTCGACCTCATCTACCCATCTAAGTCTTGGCCGTCCTCTCTTTCTTCTTCCATCCACATATCCGAATAGTAGTCTCTTGATTGGGGAGTCACCGTCCATTCTTGCAACATGCCCAGCCCATCGTAATCTTGAGAGCCTTATAAAGTGCACCACATCCGGTTCCCGGTAAATTTGGTACAACTCTGCATTGTGTCTCATCCTGTACTGGGTGCCATCTTTTATAGGACCAAACATTCTTCTCAGGATTTTTCTCTCAAAAACCTGCAGGCAGATGGCGTCTGCACGTGTTAAGGGCCATGTTTCTGATGCGTATGTCAGCAAAGGTCTGATCAGCGATTTGTACAGAACTTAATTAATTCAAGATCATCTTATACCCATTGACGAATCGAGGGGGGGGGGGACTGTGGGGGTTGCAGCCCCTCCCTTTGGAAAATTTTTAGTCATTTAAAGATAGAATTCGGCTTTCCTTAATGTAAGAAAGCAAGTTAAATAACAAATAATGAGCAGAACAAATATAATTTTAGTTGTGGGAAAGGAACATAAAGGTAAAAAAGCTGATTGGCAGGTCCAAATGAAGGAAGGGCTGTGGGGCTGCAGCCCCCCCCCCTTTACGATCGGCTGGATCCGCCCATGCTTATACCATATTATTTCACACCTTAAATACTTTAAGTAATTTGAGCATCACATATTTAATCTCTAAAGTAATTCTTTTTATTGTTAAATAAAAGGTTTTATTTTTATCAGTGATAATACGGGATAAGAAATTTTGGATGACATATCGCGGGTATATATACACATCAGATAAACAGTTTGATCAAAATAGTTACAGCCGTTTTTGAGAAAAAACTTTGAAAATGAGACATTTAGTAAATAGAGTGCACCCTCCAATCATTGGCGTATCCAGGGGGGGGGGGGGCTGTGGGGGCTGCAGCCCCTCCCTTTGGAAAATTTTTCGTCATTTAAAGATAGAATTTGACTTTCCTTAATGTAAGGAAGCAAGTTCAAGAACAAATAATGTGCAGAACAAGTAGAATTTTAGTTGTGGGAAAGGAATATAAAGGTAAAACAGCTGATAAGCAGATTCTGGGGAAGGGCTGTGGGGTTGCAGCCCCCCCCTTTACGATCGGCTGGATCCGCCCATGCTTCCAATTCATCAATTTTGATGATATTTTGACTATCACATCACGGGCACATACATACATACCAAGTTTAATCAAAATCTTTAGAGCCATCTTTGAGAAAATAAAAAAAAACGTAAAAAATAGACAAAATTCAGTAACCCTTTCAGTCACCATGTCCACAATTGTGGAAACTGATTTTGTTAGGGATACCAAAACAAAAAAATTGTTTACTCGATATTTCAGATCATTTTTCGCTAGGCAGCAACACTAGGTATTCCAAAGAGGTATAAACTGATATGAGAAATCAAGTTTGGACATTGAAAATACTTTGAACTAATTTTTTCGGACATCAAAATCGGTGTCTACAATTGTGGACCCCGAAAGTTGGTGTTGGTGAAAGGGTTAAATAAAGTACTCCCTCCTTTTGACCAATTTTGATGAAATTTACGCTACCACGTCACGGGCATAGACATCACCAAATCTGCTAGTCTGTTCACAGACACACACACACAGACCATTTCGCGGGACTTGGTTATTTGGACTCAGGGGAGCCGAAAACGTGTATTTCCGTTGAGAACCGGAAGTCGAAATTTTTCACGATCTCAATACTTTCCCTTGCTATATATTTCATATATAGGTAAGTGAAAGTAAAAATTAGGATTTACAAAACTAGTATTCTTCCAACGGATGCGAAACGTGGCTTAAAGTTTTTGAAAGTAAAGCACTGCGTAGAATATTTGGACCGAAGAGGGATGAACTAACCGCAGAATTTAAACGCTTACACAACGCCGAACTGAGTGAACTGTACCCGGTAAATATAATTGATGTGATAGTAGCGAGACGAATAAAATGGGCGTGTAAAATTGCGAAAATTAGTTGTGAACGAATTCTGAAAAGATTAATGAGGGCGGTGCCGAATGCAGTGGCGGATCCAGGGGAGGGGCCGGGGAGGTGAGGACATCAATAAATTATTACTATTTCTGCCTAAAAAGGGCTATCTTTAATAATTTTTTAACTCCTTAAATGAAAAATGGATTGTATTTAAACATTTAATAGAAATTTACTATTTATATGTGCACTAATATTTTAAATTAGGTCCTTTATGACGCAAACATTTAAAAAATAAAAAAGTGCGCCCCCCCCTCAGAAAATTTCTGGATCCGCTACTGGCCGAATGGGAAACGTTGAGGGCAGGCCGAGACGGAGGTGGGAGGATTGTGTTAAGGCGGATCTATCAAAGTTGGGTCTGGAAGGCGGTCGATGGATGGAGGTGTGCAGGGAGCGAGTTGTGGTGTCGGCATCGAACCTTCGGGTTCTTTAAGCCTTCATTATTATTATTATTATTGTGATAGTACGGCAATGCAATAATAATAATGTCCGATATTTTTGTTCTATTTAGTTTTTTTGAAAACTTCATTTAGTTACATTGGAAATAAATAATATCCGTTAAATAGGTATGTTTCAGCAAGTACTTAAAACACATTGGCAACTCTTTCGCATGCAGTAAAGGCAGTACGCCTTTACTTACTGACAGTGGGTTGTTAGTAAAGGCGTAATCTGCATGCGGAAGAGTTGTTATAGTGGTTTAAGTGTAGTCGGAACATAGGTAACTAATATACAACTCTAAACTAGTCATTTTTCGTGCATATATACATTTTACGACTTGATAAAAAAAAAAATGGTATTACTTTGTGAAGTTATCAGCTTTCCAACGATATATTATACATATGTTACTGAACTAGTATATTATCAAATAAAGCATGTTGCAGTAGCGGATCCAGGCGCCCCTCCCCCTGAGAGGTGAGGACACTCATAAAGTATTATTATTTCTATATAAAATGAGCTATATTTAGTCATTTTTCAAGTCCAATAATTGAAAATGAATTGTATTTAAACATTTACATCCATTTACAACGTCATTATGTACGAATATGTATTTTAAATTAAGGCCTTCATTACTCATGAAATATAAAAAAAAAGTGCGCCCCCCCTCAGAAAATTTCTGGATCCGCCACTGGCATGTTGTTTCGTGGACGTATGATTATATTCTTGTTTTTAGTTTAAAGCCTGTAGCGGGTTTACAAAAACTTCCTAAAATTCTGGGTTTTACTTTCCTTGTTACTGTTAAAAATGGGAGTAGGGAGGCACAGTAGCGGATCCAGAAATGTTTTGAGGGAGGGGGCGCACTTTTTTATTTTTTAAATATTTGCGTCATAAAGGACCTATTTTAAAATATTAGTGCACATTTAATTAGTATATTTCTATTAAATGTTTAGAAACAATCCGCTGTTCATTTAAGGAGTTTAAAAAATTATTAAAGATAGCCCTTTTTATACAAAAATAGTAATAATTGATTGGTGTCATCTCCCAGGGGGGAGGGGGGCGCCCCTCCCCTGGATCCGCCACTGGGGAGGCATTTTGACTGTCTTGTGTAAAGAAGCAGCCCAATATCTTGTCGATTGCATTGGTTAATTTAAAAATAAAATCACTTTAAAAATAAAAAGCAATGATAATAATCTTTCTGATTCCAAATAAACGTAGGGGTAAGTTGAAAATATCAAAAGAACACTATGATTTCTTTCATAAAAATGTGAGAATAAGAAATCAATTTAAAAAATCTGGTGCGTGCGCGCAACACACAACTTTCACTTACCAACTTACTTAGATTAGAAATTAATGTGTTTTGTTAATTGCCACTTCTCAAAGTTATACATTTTTCCATATTCATTTCTTATTTTTGTTTTCATTTGCTCAAAAAAAAACAAAAAAAAAACACTAATTTGTTTTATTATTAAATCAAAATTTTTACTTGTGATAATTCGGCAATGCAAGAATAATATTCCAAGTCGTCTGATTTTACAATTCTCTATTTACTTGTTGAATATTTCATTTAGTTCCGATGAGACAAATAATTTTCATTAAATGAACACACATCTTTAATTGTAACGCATTGGTTTGTCATTAAAGGCGTACGGCGCATGCGTGAGCTCAAGGTGTTTTATGAGTTATCGGAATATTTTTCTTTTTTTCTCCTATATATGTTTACTTGATTTTCTTCATATATCATATTTAGCCATTTCTTACTTTTAGCCGTGATGAGAGACAGTTAATTTCTCAATATAAACTAAAACAAAGGTACTTTATAGGAAAAACAAAAAGGCCCCTTCCCCATTTAAGCCCCCTCAGAAAATTTTAATACTGATAAAACTTACCTGATATTATTAAACACCTAATTTTCATTAAACATGACGAATTTGATCAAAATCATTAAAGCCGTTTTTGAGATAATCGAATAAAAGGTAAAAATTGGAAAAAAGTTATGAAATAAAGTGCCCCCTCCGTTTGACCAATTATGATGAAATGTTGCCTGTCACATCTGTGGCATATACATACGTCAAATACCCAGTTTGATCAAAATCTTTAAAGCCGTTTTTGAGTAAATAAAAAAAACACATGAAAATGATACAAAATTTATTAAGTAAAGTCCCCCCTCCGGTTGATCAATTTTGATGAAATTTTTACAGTCATATCTCGGTCATATTAATACATCAAATACTTAGTTTAATCAAAATCGTTAGAGCCGTTTTTGAGAAAATCGAAAAAAACATAAAAATTTATTAAATAAAGTACCCCCACCCTTTGACCAACTTTGATGAAATTTTTGCTGTCACATCGCGGGTATATACATACACTAAATACCTAATTTCAGTTTCGCACGGTTAATAGTTTTTGAGCTAGTCTGTTCACACACACACACACAGACACACACACACACACACACACACACAGACCATTTCGCGGGACTTGGTCATTTCGACTCAGGGGACCCCAAAACGTGTATTTCCGTTGAAAACAGGAAGTCGAAATTTTTCACGATCGCAATACTTCCACTTACTATATATTTCATATATAGGTAAGTGAAAGTAAAAAAAAAAAAAAATGGCGGGCGGGTTCCCCGCCCCCGAATTATGATATTATTTACATATTTTGAAACAGCAAAACATGTGCTACATAGTACTTTACAACCATGGACGGACTCAGCCGGTTGTAAAGGCGGGACTGCAGTTCCAAAAGGGGGCTGTGGGGATGCAGCTATTTTAATTTTAATTTTTTTAGCTATTTTAATTTAATAATTTTTGTTTACAGTTAGCGTGTATTCGTACAAATCAAAATAAAATTATTCGTAGGTATTATTGCATTTTTCCGCTTTTTACACCATTTTGAATTTTTTTGTGTATTCATAAAAATCTGAAGGTAATTATTTCATTCTTTTTAGTGCATTTATTTTTACTGGTTCCTAATTTTCGAAGTCGGTTTAGTTTTTTTTTTTTTTTTTTTTTTTTTTTTAAAGTTTGTTATTTAATACTTTTTAGTGGCGGGAGATAATTTGTAGAAAGCCATAAGTTGGTTTCTAAAAAAAAATTTCAAGTGTTTTTTTTTATTTTATACAGATTTTAAATGCAGTTAGCACTGATTTCTGGTTTTCGAAGTCGTTTATGTATTTTTTATTCAGTACCCCTTCTCGGCCAAATAGCCTCATTTCAGATGAAACCAAACTATTCTATCCATCCCGGGCCTTTATATTATAATTTTATTAAGAGTCACCTTTTCAATTTTATGAATACACCCAGAAAAGGTGTGTATTTATCTCCCCATCTCATATCCCTCTCCTATGAATCCCTTCAATCCGACCTTGAATCCGTTCATTGGGATATCATATATTCCTACGACTCAATTGATCCTATGGTTTCCATCCTCACCTCAAATTTGAAATCCATTTTAGATATCCATGCTCCACTGAAAACCCGAACCTTACATCGCACACAGGGGTATTTGGCCCTAAAAGTTGGCCAAAACCTATTTTTTGAAAATTAAAATTTCTGGTAAATAATGACTGGAAGTTCAAGTAGAGGACCAGTTGAATCATGTAAGATGATTTTTATCTCTTCCAGGCCCTTGGTCCGGCGGCTATTCTAATTCAAATCGGACCTTATCCTTTAACTCGTCTGTGCTCATTAGTATTGGTCTACAAAATAGATTAATTTTCTTTGTTCTTACTGAAGTATTGGCATTATCATATAATGGATAGTTCGAGGCCAGGTTTGTACTTGTTATCCAGATAGTTATAATTTTTTTGTATTTAATAGTAGTATCAATATCTTTTTGTTTTTTGGTAGGTATATTTTAGAGCTAAAAATTAAATTTGAAGGTTAAAAAGTTATACTTCTGGGCATTTCTGGGCAACGAAATATTTTTTATGATAATGTATAATTATGTCAAGATTATGTTTCTTGAAAAAAATTCTGCGAATAGCTGCGGTTGGGAGACTTATAATTTTTTATTACTAAAATGTCAATTTCATTAAATAATAAAAAAAAAATCAATTTTGTTATATTTTCATTTATTTGTATTTAAGGATCTTCTGGAACAATAACTGTAATCTGAATGGAATTATTGGAGAATTTTTTTAAAGTCAAAACATTAGCTTTTAAAGAAAAGAAGGAGTTTTTGGTGTCTTTTCTCATTGGGAAATATTGTATTAACCTAGAGCATGTGAAAGAGCTAAAACAAATTTATCCATTTTGAGGCATGATTTCCAAGTGAGATAGAATGCTTCTTCAAGGAAAAGAAATGTTTTTGAAACAGCAACAAGAAATGGCTAGTGGGACGATATCAATCACTAGCTCAAGATCTGATGGACGCTCTGAAAAATCATTTGTTACTTTAAAATTTACAACGGATACGGAGAAACATTATCAATGGTATGCTATGACACCATCTGTTCACAAAATTTTAAGGGATGGTTTTGAAGTGATAAAAAGCCCTCTGCTTCATATTGGTCTTTTATCTGAGGAAGCAGCAGAAACCTGAAATAACCATTTCCGGGTTTATAGAGAAAATAAGACCAGAAAATTTTCCCGGACAGAGTGCAATCTGGATGTCATTAATAGATAAATACTGACATCAGATCCAGTTATCACAGGTATGAGAAGTTCAAGAAAAAAGGTATCAGGTTTTGTAAGGAAACTTTAGAAATGTTGTCTCCCCCAACCAACTTAGCCGATAGTGGTGATTCCAAAAGTTCATTAAGTGACGAGGAAAGTGAATAATGAATAATCAAATTTATTATGCATTTTTAAGAAAGGTTGGTGCGTTTCTTCCTGGGATATAAGTTGTGTTTCGAAGAGGTATTAAACAATTTTTAATGAATTAGGAAAACACATTTTTTTGTTTTTTTATCACCATAACTTTTTATATTCACCTATTTTCATTTTTTTTTAAATAATAGTAATAGATAAATGATAATAAATCTTTAATTAGTTACAAGCATATTTCATGGGTGCAGTGCATAAAGAGAAAATAATATGAACATAAATTGTAAATCCATGGATGGCCTATTTCACAGTCGGTGGAGTTTTGTAAAAATTTATTTTATGAAAATTTTCTCCTTAGAGTATTTTTTTAACTGCTAAAAAACATTTTTAATGTCTATTAGAAATATAGAAGTCATTTTGAATACTTTTGATTTAATAAAATGGGAGGATATAGTTTTGGCCAGCTTTTCGGGTCAAATACCCCAGTGTGCATGGTCCTGCTGCACCTTGGCTGACTCCTGAAATAAAGGATATGATAAAAAGAAGGGAAGCTGCAAGACGCGCATCACCTCAGAGGTGAATGTTGCCGCCAATGACAGGAAGTGCAATCTTTGGTGATGACCGGGGTACTGACTGGTCGGAATACTAAAGAGGGGAGCATATCTAGGAGGAGACTACACTGTGGTGCCTTATTAGAAATTGGTGCCAAAAAATTTAAAATTTTGCACCTGTCAGGTGCACGCGACTAACGGAGGGTTAACCCACTCCAATCTGGATTCCGATCTGGTTACTCAACTCAATCCGCTCTCCTAAAAATTACTCATGACCTCCAAACATCCATCGAACACCGAAAATTAACTATCTTCATCCTTCTCGATTTCTCCAAAGCCTTTGATACAGCTGACCTCAATATCCTTCTTACCAAATTGCAAAACCTCCATTTATCAAACAGCGCCTTAAATTGGTTCAAATCCTTTCTTTCAGACCGGTCACAGTTTGTAGTCGTTCCTGGCCAACCTCCATCCATGACACTTCGCCTCTCCTGTGGTGTTCCGCAGGGTTCCTCTCTTTCCCCCACTCTGTTCGCCATTTATATTAACGACCTTCCTCTTCTGATCCATCACTCCCAATATCACATCTATGCAGACGATTTCCAAATATACCTATCCTTCCCACCTTCCGAGTTATCTTCAGCGACAAAGAAGCTACAGGATGATTTAAATCGAATCAGTCTCTGGGCAGAGGCTAATAAGTTGAAGCTGAATGCAGAAAAAACAAAAGCAATTTTAATAGGCTCCAATTACCTCCTCAAAACCGTCCCTAACATCCCCACTCTGCTCCTAAATAATAATCCCATCAAATTTTATCCAACTGTCAAAAACCTCGGAGTGACTTTCGACCAAACCCTTTCCGGGAAAAACCACATCTCCAATATTTCCGTACCTTTACCACCTTAAAGCGATTAAATCACCTCCGGTGCCATTTTCCATTTGAAACACGTAGGCTCCTGGTCACTTCCCTGGTGTATCCCCACTTTGACTATCGTTGTGCGGTGTATGGGGGTATCTCTGGGGATCTCGAAGCAAAAATAAAACATTTATTTAATTGTTTCGTACGATTTATCTTTGGGGTCCCAAGAGACGTCTCCGTCTCACCTTTATACGAAAGGCTAAAGTGGTTATACCCATCCTATTTATTATTTATCATTTTTTTTTTTTTCTTTTCTGTTTCATTTTTATCTGTTTCATTTTTTATAACACTCTAAGGCACTAAAGCCTATTATGTATATGTATAATTTGTTCCTAAGGGACTAGTTCCCGGGACAATCAATAAAGAGTTTATTTATTTATTTATTTTAAAAAGTGGAAAATCTAGTGCAATGCTTACATTACACAACTTTTAATACCCTCCCTAATTTGTCTAGAAATGGACTTTTTTTTTTTTTAAAAGACCAATGTCCCATTGGTAACTCAAATTCAGAAAATGAGTTGCAAAACACTTCGGCTTTAATTCTTGCAGGGTAGCCTTTTTGACATCAATCATTTTTATGGCTGATTTATTTTTGCAGTGAGGACTGTCCTGATAAGCCAGGCAGTCCTAAGTCCGTTTCCATTGTCTGCTTGAATAAAATGCATTCATTCAACACTGGACAGTAATTCGACACAGTTGAGACAAGTAAATGGAAAAGTGCAAAAAATCAAAAAGAAGAAAAAGTAATTAGAAAATTGATGATGGAAGTAAATCCTAATAAGTGACTACCTTTAAGATTTTTGTATCTAGACAATAGCAAATTCTGTAAGTGCCAACAGCTAGGGACGTTATCGTAACTTAAAGAAAAATATGGGAAAAGAAAAAAAATGAGACAATTGACCATCATAGATGGAATTGGAGATGGAAGAAAATAATATTGAAATTATTTAGCAGGACGTATTTATTTAAGACTGGACACACCCATAGTATTTTTACTTAATTTTCGAACCACATTTAAGCTTAGTTAATAGTTTTTTGTTTTCCCAAAATCAATAATTTGGCATTTACAGCCTTTTTCATTTATAAGCCTCAATAGTTACAAAAACAACATTAAAAACCGATAATAGTAATCCGGATAATATAAAATTCTTGGAATTCCATGAATTTTGTGGTCTTATGATTATGGTGTCCATCCTTCGTTTAGACCTACATCTAGGATTTTTTAATGTTTACGGTGTGGTGCTTAATAGTAGCTTTAATCTCCTTAAATCCATAAAAATAATCTTTTAAATTACCCCAAAAAAATGTTCTTGAGTTTCATTTCTTGGCAAAGTTTTCCAGGAACAGGGTCAAAACTACAATAACTTTGCTGGAACCATAAAAAAGTGTTCCATTTTTCAGAAAACGATAGTGATATTATGTTCTACCTATATTATATATCTTTATTTAAATTTATTGTTGAAAATTTATTTAAGGTTATGTTTAAGTTTTGTTCCACAAGCACTTGAAACACGTCAGTAACTAACAGACTGCCCAAGTTCTCCCCCACTCTTTGGTTTCTGAATTTGATTGGTTGGTTTTGCCAACCGGTTCATCTAGCATTAAAAGAGTATTGAGCATTGCTTTAAATCATCCAATCAAATTTAGAATAAAATAAAAATAAAAAAAAATGGGGAAAGTACAGGAGCAGTTTGTTTTTTATCAACATATTTTAATAGTTTGTTCCAATTAGTAAATATTCTGAGCGATAATTATTTTCGTTTTGTTTTCCCGATAACTTCATAAATAAATTAAGAACCCAAAAAAAGGTTTTAATGGGACCACCTTGGGAAAATACTCTATAAGATGCAAAAGGTTTCGTTCCAATTGGTCCATCCATCCCGGAGTAATTGGTGAACATACATAAAAAAAGCACACAAAAAAAAAGGCACATACGTATCGAATTAAGTAACCTCGCCTTTCGAAGTTGGTTAAAAAAAGGCAAACATTTTCTTAGCTATGTCCATCACCGATGTGATTACCCTAATATGTGTTTTGATTAATGATGAGGAGTGTGCAGAATCCTTTGCTGTCTGGGCGAGTTCGGACTGATTTTGATGAATTGTAGTAAAATTCCACCATTGCCTTTCCCAAGCCAGGATGAAAAAGGAGGAGGGGGAGGAGTAACAACCTCGTTAAAAAACCTGGGTTCAGCTGGCCCGGCTGATAGCACCCAGTTAGGGCTCCTTTCTAGGATTACAGGACTGGTCCTCCAGGTTGGGGGTTAGGCGGAGGGGTCAGCTGCTCCTCTCTCGGAAAAAATCTTTGTGGCTATGAAACTTCTGGGAAATTTCCTCGGATTTGGACAGTCTCAGTATCGACTCGGCGCTCTCAAGGAATTTAAGTTGCAAACATGGAATGTTCGTTCAATGTACAGAGCTGGAGCATTACAAATACTCCTAGATGAACTTTCCAAATATAAGACAGATATTACGACACTGCAGGAAATGAGATGAGTAGGATCCGGTATCATGGAGAAGAAAGGACACACAATCTATTATAGCTGCCACATGAATCAACATGTCTTCGGAGTAGGTTTTGTGGTGAGCAGTAATATGAGGGAACATGTCATGGATTCCAAAGCGGTTAATCAGCGGTTATGCATGCTGAGAATTAGGGGTAGATTCAGAAATTATTCTTTATTTTCCAACTGAATTGGCAGACGAGCAGGCTAAGGATGATTTCTACCAAGATTTGGATAAGATACTCATAGAATGGCCAAAACATGATGTGAAGATTGTACTAGGTGACCTTAATGCCCAGGTCGGAAGAGAACCTGCTATTTTGCCTATAGTAGGAAGACATAGTCTTCACACGGAATCCCATGATAATGGTATCAGACTAGTGAATTTCGCCGATCCCAGGACATGGTTGTTGGTAGCACTATGTTTGACCGTAAAAACATTTACAAGGCTACGTGGGTTACACCAGACAATAGGACTAACACGCAAATTAACCATATTTTGATTAGTAGGAGACAAAGGTCAAGTCTCATAGCAGTCAGAACCTTCAGAGGAGCAAACGTTGATAGCGATCATTATCTGGTCGTATCAGGTATTCGGGCAAGAATAAGTAATGCTCAAAAAGCAAAAGGGGCTCGACTGGAAAGGATCAATACCCGTAAACTGCGTGAACAGGATTATAAAGAACAATTCACCCACAAACTGGAAAAAGCATTGGAATCGGGTCCTTTGGAAGATACGGTGAATGGAAGATGGAACCACTGCAAAACCGCCATCAAAGAAACAGCAGAGGAGGTGCTCGGTATGGAGGAGACCCATCAGAGATCCGCATGGTTTGACTTGGAATGTCAGTTAGCTACAGATAGGAAAAACCAGGCCTATATGAATATGTTGACAAAGCATGGGATTCTCATGGCAGTTAAAGAATATAAGGACAGAAGGCGAGAAGAGAAGCGCATTCATAGAAGGAAAAAAAGAAACAAAGAACAGGAAAAAATTAAAGCAGTGGAAGAATTAAAAAGCCATGTGGATGCAAGAGCCTTCTACAGAAGTGTGAATGCCCAGCGCAAGAAATTCAAGCCTAGATCTAATGCTTGCCCAGGCGTGGATGGATCATTAATCACTTGCAAGGAAACCATCCTAGGCAGATGGGCCAATCATTTTGGAAGTATTCTGGGAGCACCCCAGGATTCCACTAGGGTAGGGATAGCTCCTGTTATGAGCGATAGCTACGAGTTGACCGAACCACCAGATAAAGAGGAAATCATTGACTCTATCCAAAAATTGAAGAACAATAGAGCCACAGGAAGCGACAACATAGCCGCTGAACTTCTGAAGGCTGGTGGAACTGGTCAAGGCCATCCGTGACCTTTTGCATAGCATTTGGGTTACCAAGACTATGCCCGAAGATCGGACCATCTGTAGCAATTATCGTGGCATAACCCTTTTGAATAGCACGTACAAGGTCCTGTCTAACATCATTTATCAGAGGCTACTTCCGCATGCAGAAAGAGAGATAGGAGTGTACCAGTGCGGTTTTATGAGAGGGAGATCTACCACTGATCAAATCTTTGCTTTGAGGACCCTACTTGAAAGGGTGCGAGAATATAACATCACTACTCATCACCTATTAATCAATTTTAGTGGTGGGTATGATAGCGTTGTGAGAGAGAAGTTGTATCAGGCCATGGAAACAATGAATACCCCACTTGAACTGATCCATCTTACGGAGCTGCTGATGGTAGGATCGAGGTGTCAAGTGAGAGTACAGGGAGACCTGTCAGAGACATTTATGACCTCCAGGGGCCTGAGACAAGGAGATGGCCTATCATGCCTCCTATTCAACCTAGCACTAGAAAAGGTGATAAGGGACTCTGAAGTGCAAAGAACTGGTACTATCCTCACTAAGTCACTACAAATTTTAGCCTATGCAGATGATGTTGACATTATAGCAAGATCACAGAGGGAATTGGAACAGGCCTTCTTAGCAATAGTGGCAGCAGGACAGAAAATGGGGCTCCAAATTAACCAAGTTAAAACTAAATATATGGTTGCCAACCCTCTGAGACCACCACCTTACTACCGTGACAGTATGTACCTTTGAGGGATACATGTTTGAAAGCGTTCGCAGTTTTGTGTATCTAGGATCCCTTGTTAGCACGGACAATTTGCCTAGTCAAGAGGTGCAGAGACAGATAACGACTGCGAACAGGTGTTATTTTGGCCTGGCTAAAATATTAAGGAGTCATTTACTGGCAAGGAACACCAAGATTGCTCTGTACAAATCGCTAATCAGACCTGTGCTGACATACGCCTCAGAAACATGGCCCTTAACACCTGCAGACGCCATCAGCGTACAGGTTTTTGAAAGAAAAATCCTGAGAAGAATGTTTGTTCCTATAAAAGGCACCCAGTACAGGATGAGACATAACGCAGAGTTGTACCAAATTTACCGGGAACCGGATGTGGTGCACTTTATAAGGCTCTCAAGATTACGATGGGTTGGGCATGTTGCAAGAATGGATGGTGACTCCCCAATCAAGAGATTACTATTCGGGTATTTGATTGGAAGAAGAAAGAGAGGACGGCCAAGACTTAGATGGGTAGATGAGGTCGAAGCCGACGCACTGAAGCTCCTGAACACCCGAGCTTGGCCGACCCTGGCTTAAGACAAAGAAGAATGGAGGTGACGACTTGACGCGGCGAAGACCTGTAGCGGGTTGTAGTGCCTGTGATGATGATGATGATGGTTGTAAAATTACTTCAAAAATTTTTTGAATATGTAAATTGTATTTATGTTTTCATATAAATTAATACCCTAAATTCAGTAAACCTTGAAGGAAAAAAAAATATATATATAGGTCTTAAATAAAACATTTTAGTTTATCTTCCTTACCAATAAATTTCTAATTCATTCACAAAAGTATTTATCCCATCATTTAAAATTATTAAATTATTCTTTAAGAAAAAATAAAATTAAAAATAAAAAAGTGAAATTTTATAACTTGTGGGAGAGTGCGAATTTATTCCCATTTTCTATTATTAATTTATAACGAACACTTTTGGTATTGTAAAAGACATTTCAGAAGCTTATAAATGGAAATCTACATATTGAAGTTAACAACAGTAAACAAACTAAATCATTATTATCAATTAAAATGTTTGGTGCACAATTTGAAATTACAGTTAGCCTTCATCTCTCCCAAAACTATTCAAAGGGACTGATAAGATATTTTGATCTTCAGTAGGCATCTGAGGAGAAAATTTAAGTTATTCTGATAGACATATCAAAGATTAAAATAAAAATAGATTGGGTTGAAGAATATATCCATATATATATTTTAACTTTGCCACCCCCATACCTCCCAAACCAATTAAGATTGGATGTTTAACCGTATAGCACCAACTCTTTACACCAAACCTTTATTTTAATTTTTACAACTCTTTACACCAAACCCTAACAGAGATTTCAATTGTCTGGGTTTTTCTCATCCAACAGAATATTGTAAGAAAATAGCAATTTGCACTAATTGTGATAAGGCCACTCAGAAAATTTGGTTTTTAAGAAAGAACCTCATTGCATTAATTTAAAAGGGGGCTATAATGCCTTCTTATAATATTTTTAGATTTCAAGACAATGAAAAATAAAAATAAAAATAAAAACAATATATATATATATATATATATATATATATATATATATATATATATATATATATATATATATATATATATATTATGTTGATTGATCAAGTTTACTTCAATTTCTCCCATTTAGTGTATCTTATTTTATTTATTTTTTTTTTTACTATAAAATATTAATTTTAATTAGTTAAGTTTCCTTGGATATATGAAAGGCATTTTATCATTTTATTTCATTCAAAACTGATTTTGAAAGTTTTTTTTTTTAAACAAAAAGTAGTTTAGATAAAACCATTGCATCTATTTTGACCTTCTTGGTAATAAGAAAATAGGAAGCTCTTTCCTATTTTCTAACATTCATATTTTTTTGTAGCTAGAGAATAATAGAACTAAAAAAAGGAAAAAAGTGTTTCTAGGCCCTTAGTGTCCATTGAAATGAGAGATTTATTTCTGTTCATTATTATTATTATTATTATTATTTTTTATGTTTATCCAGAATGTCCAACATTTTTTTGTTGAAATAAATGCTTCACTGACTCTTGTTTTGTAGCCACCATACATGGTTTACCTGTAATCCACGCCCTTCTTACAATCATATAATCATGGGCGGATCCAGCAGGTTGTAAAGGGGGGACTGCAGTTCCAAAGAGGGAGGGCTGCACACCCACAGCCCTTTCCCTGGATCTGTCAATCAGCTTTTTTACCTTTTTGTTCCTTTCCTAAAACAATAATTCTACTTGTTCTTTACCTAACTTCATTACTTTAGTAAAGTTAAATTCTACCTTTAAATGACTAAAACATTTCCAAAGGAGAGGGCTGCAGCCCCCACAACCCTTCCCCTGGATCCGCCAATGCATATAATTGTGCACCTTTTGTAACACTTTTAATTTTACTGGTTATTCTTAAATAACACTGCCTCATTTCAACTTTCAACTACAATTCTAAACAATTTTTTTAGGATAAGAATTTCCCTATAAGAGATAATCCTTTTATTTAAAACTTTCTTTAATTTTTAGTCCTTTGCCTAATACTGCAATATCTTGAATTACCGTTTTCCTTTCTTTCTTTTTTCTTTCAATTATCTCTTGTAATATGACTCTGTAAGAGATTTGCAATAAAAACAAATAATTGAAAAATCACTAGTAATCATAAAGAGAAATCGAATAGATAGACCTTATACATTTACCAGTATCGTTTGATTTTATTTATGAGAATTCTTTTTATTTTTTTTGTCTGTAGATATCGAGAACACTGCATTTACTTTTTTTTTTTTTTTTTAGGTACTTTTGGATTCTTCAGAATAGCTGATGTAACTTCATGAAATCAGTTGCATCTAATTTTTGGACAAATATTTTGTAATTTATACAATAATATTTTACTTTTAAATTTTTTTTGTTTATTTCTAAAATGGAAAGAGACCGAAAACAAAATTCAACTCTAAAAACTAATCTACAGTCATTATCAAAAATTAACAAAACCTTCTCATCAGAAAGCAAGGATTCACAATTGCCGATAAAATCTTCTCTCCTGATTCAAAATTCATCTAACCTTTCTTCTAAAGCTCAATCAATATTCAAAGAACAATTTGTAAATAATAATCTACTTCCAAAAAACAATATTGGAGTTGAAAGCATACTGAATGTTATTAAATTTAATGCAAATTCAAAACCTGCTGAAGTACATTTCTTTCCAAAACTGAATCAAGTTTCTGATGTGATAGAAATATCAGATGATGATACTATTGGATCCAGTACCGAGATGAAAGAGGTTATTTTAAAAAAAAAAAGGTTTGAAGTAAATGTAAATGACATAGTTGAAATATCATCTGATGATGAAGAGATATTGGGAAATGAGGTTAAAATATCATTAGTTAATGAACAGAGAGGAGATTCCATAACAAAGGTTTTTAAAGATGTGGGGGTTCAAGTAAACATGAACATCATCACAGACAACAAAATTTTTGTTGAATCAGAATCAGACGCATCTTACCCTAAAGAGAATGAGGCATCTTCAAGCCAAATGACTACACCACAGAGTAAAATAAAAATTAGAGTGAGATCAGTGAAGGAAGTAAATGAATACTTTAAGTCTATCCATTCCCATAGAAATACGCATGTTGAATCACCTAGTCGAAAACTCCCTAAATACCCATGGTCTCCTGAATATTCCTCTCATGTTTCCAAGCCTCCTGCACCAGTACTGGAAACAAAACAATATATAAAAAGGAAGGGTTTCTTGCTGGTATGGTGGCACGATGGCGAAAAGGCACCTTCAAATATAGATCTTTATGAAATATACTACTGTAAAGAAAAGAGTGATGGGACAATTTCTGATTGGAAAAAATATGGAGATGTAAAGCCATTGCCTCTTCCTATGGTGGTTAGTATTAATAAATTTGATAAGGGTTTAACCTACCACTTTATTGTAAGAGCAGTTGATAAAAATAAGTTATTAGGGGACTTCAGTCTTCCTGAAAGCATCAAGCTGCTATAACAAGACCCATAGTAAAAATTTAAAGACAGAACCAAATTTAATACAAGACATTACATTTATATTAATGTATTAGAAGCAGAAAAAAGAGAAAGGTGTACAGTTCAAACATGATTCTTATATAGAGGAATAAGATGATTCTCTATTTGTATACCTTAAATAAATTTCTAATTTTTTTATATTTTGAACTGTGATTTAATTTAGGTTAGGAGACTTCTTCTTCTTCTTCCTCCATAGTGCCTTTCAGCGTGGAGGTATTTAGGAGACTAATGTGTATAAATGTTCCGAAAGAGTTTGCAATGCAATATAATTTATTTTGTATCACTCCTTTGATATATTTAGTTATGTGATCCATTACATTTCACAATATTTTTTTTTTTGTCACAGCACCCATTGGTTATTCACAGCACCCATAATAGTAATAATAACCATAATAGTATGAATTTGAGCTTTGATAGAGGAAATATGGACAACTTCTATAACTCAAGAGGCAAACACCAGATAAGTTTTGTTAGAAAACCATTCTCTAGTAATTGTAAACAGGAGCGACCAAAAGGGCAATTATAATTACAATGGCAGTAAGGCTCGTCTACTATTGACCTAGTTTGTACCAGAACAGTTAATCTGAAAGTGGATCAAATAAGCACCTCCTGTGATCATTTCCCAGTCACATTAATGTCTATATTTTCAATAGAAACAATCTCACAAAAAATAAAATAATTTAGGATCAAATAAGTACCTCCTGTGATCATTTCCCAGTCACATTAATGACTGTCTTTTCAATAGAAACAGTCTCACAAAAAATAAAATAATTTAAATGTTAAATAAAACCATCTTCAGTCTCAAAAATTGCTTTTAATTTCTACTGAGTGGTGGGCGTTTAGGGCATTTTGTCCATGTTCATCACCTTAAATACAGTGCATTAAAAAGTAATCTAACAGGAATCTAAATAACAAATATGTATGCAATAAAAGCTATTTTTGAGACTGAAAATGGGTTTATTTAACATTCAAATAAATGAATAAAATATGAAAGAAGTCTAACAAGATAATATAAAAAATAAAACCATTAAAGAAATGTAAACCTATCCGGTGGAATGACAAGTACAAAAAAAAAAAAAAAAAAAAAACTATCAAAAATATTTGGCGGAGTTCTATGGTATCTACTCTGCTTCAGTGTCAGCAGACTGTAATCTCATGCATTAGAATTGTGATAAATCAATTAAATAATCAAAGTTAATGAAATAGTTGTGAACCCAGAGTCAAAGAGTTAGTTTGACTAGGATTGTCAAATAGTAAAAAATGAGTTAAAAAATCAATTAAGGTTATGTAAAATCAATGACTTCCATAGATAGTATATCACATTTAACAAAGATTATCATGCATTAATATATAAAAAGAAAAAATCACATGTAGATGATAAAATAAATTTACTGGCAAGCAAAAAGATCCAAAGAATTTTGGAAGATAATTAATATAAACAGAAAGCAGACTGATTCACCAATCTCAAAAATTCATCAAATAATCAATAGTAATGAATGGGAGTATTTTTCGATAAATAATTACCTTGTTAGAATATTCAACGATATCAATTTCATCAATGTTATCCACACTTTATAAGAATCCTCCATTTCACAATTTGAAATATAAACCACAATATATTATTATGATTTTTTATTTTAAAAAAATGTATATTATATAATGATTATTATTTTTTAATTTATTTTATTTTGTAAAAACAAATTTTCTTTACTTTTTTTAAAACTAACTTTTGATATTTTAATCACAACATGCATAGAAAACCCATATTACCCAGATTATCCGATGACGGATTAAGTGGCAACAACTGTATTATAAAACATGAACATTTAAATTAAATTGAGTATCTTCATGATTAAGGATTGTGTTAATTGTTGTTAAATTTCTGCATTAGCTATTAATATTAAGTAAGTATTAGTATTAATATTAATTAGAACATTAATTAATTGTATCGATATGCGGTGTATCGTTTAGGAGTATCCCCTTGTAATTACACCCTCTTAATCAACATAATCAAATATGAAGGTAATTACCCATCAATAGAATCTTAGAACATAACATAATAATTAATATAAACATCATGAAGTACAATGAACGATAAATATCACACCGCCCCACGAATTAAAAAAATAATTTCTCCAAGAATTTCTCTTTATTTTCAAATCTGTCAAAACATACTTTGTGACCGTATCTTCTTGTTTTTTTTCTACCCTTAAAATTACATCACAATTAAAATAGCTCATTTTAAAACGGAAATAGCTCATTTTGTTGCGCACATATCTATTAAAGCAGAAATATACCACTTTCCCAATTTTACGCTTGTGACTTACTTTTTATTTATTAATAAATAAATCAATAATAATAGAAAAAATTGTGTGAGTAGAATCTCAATTTGCAACAGACATTATAAATAAAATTACTGCAAAACATCTATTCCCCTCTTCTTATGGTGGTTCAAACAAATTGTACTTGGAAAGCCAGAACCTTCTGGGGGGAGGGGCAGCTGTCCTGTTTGTCGCTGGGTACGACAGTTGAGCTTTAGCATAACAAACTTGTTTCACTTTCAAAATATTTTTTATACAAAGTTAAAAATAACTGTTTTTTATGCTATGGTTAATTGACAGCATAGGTATAAATTATTTTTTGGAATATTAAAAAGAACTTTATTCAAAACTCTAAAACCAAATATTATCTAATATCTTCCATTTCAAAGGACAACAAATGTTTGTTATTAGTGAGCATTGTTGGTTTATTTATTATCTAAACTTCAATAAATAGTAATATTAAATATAGAGTAGGCGACACTTCTTGGCAAAACTTTAGTAATATTGATCCCCATGATTTAGGAACCAAGCTTTAATGCCTAATTCATATTTTTCAACAATATTGTTAAATCAATGCTTGAGTGGTACTTGGAAAAAAAAAATCCTCAGCAACAAATGTTAAGGTTTTAGGAAAAACAGGACTACCATAGATTGTTTGTTGTCGCTAGTTAATGAGGTAGGTAGTGCTTTTCAAGAGAAAACAATTTTATTGATTAACACTAAATATTGAAAATGCAAATGGCAATGTTAAAATGGCCAATCTTTACTCTATCTTAGTAGATATAGCAATACCTTCAATTTATAACAAACTGGACAATCAATTAATCTCAACTATGAAAACAGTAATATTGTAGCCCTAACAGATTCAGTTTCAGTTTGCCAATGCATACAGAATGCACATATGTTCCATATCGCGATTTACATATTGTTTAATATCCTTGAATTTATGGCTACATCAATACATTTTCATTCCAGTGGATACCAGGACATGTGGGTCTACAGGGAAATAAGACTGCAGATTAAAGTGCTATTCATAACACTAAAACATTCATACTTACCGCTATGGTCCCCAAAATAGACACTTTTCATTTACTGAGGGTAACGATTCTGAATGCATGGCAAAGCTTCTATGATTGGGAGTTCCAAAGCAGGGAGAACGGTCATCAAGAGTGACAACAACTAATTAGTTTCAAAATTAATAATTGTAAAATTTAAAGAAATTTTTATTTTGAATATTTACACCTTTTTTCGCGGTGAACCTACACCAAAAGTTAAAAGATTAACTTTAAAAGATTATTTTTTGTTTTAAGGTGCTGGTGAGATGGGTTTCTATTGCCATTCTGCCAACGTTTCGAACCGAATTTCAGGTCTTCATCGTGGCATCATCGGATTCGCTCCAGTCTAAAACGCCTTCAGCAATCGAAGTTATAGCTACGCTCTGATTTAATTGGGTGAGCAGAATGGCGAGTCCTAGTTGGGAACGAATACCTATAAGATCGATTAGCGCTTCGCCGATTGGGAAGCATACGAGGGGGAGGCCGAGAAGGAGGGAGGATCTGTGAAAGCTGATCTTTTGGAGTCGGGATTGGATGGAGGAGGTGGGTGGTGTCGGCACAGAGCCTTCGGGTTCGTTAAGCATTTATTATTTTTTGAACATTATTCTTTTCGGCAGTTTCTTTTAATCCTATTAATTTTCAAAGATTTAAAATTTAGTAGGTAATCAATTACTGTACTTCGTTTTCGGTTAATTCAGAAAGAAATTATGGCGCCCCTCCCCTGGATCCGCTACTGCTCCAAGGAACATAAATAGGAAACGAATCCAGGGTATAATAATAATAATAATAATAAAGGCTTAACGAACCCGAAGGTTCGATGCCGACACCACCACTCGCTCCCTGCATACCTCCATCCATCGACCGTCTTCCAGACCTAACTTCGATAGATCCGCCCTAACGCAATCCGCCCTAACGCAATCCTCCCACCTCCGTCTCGGCCTGCCCCTCGGACGTTTCCCATTCGGCACCGCGCTTATTAATCTTTTCGGAATTCGTTCACAGCCAAGTTTTGCAATTTTACACGCCCATTTTATTCGTCTTGCTGCAATCACGTCAATTATATTTACTGGGTAAAGTTCACTCAGTTCGGCGTTGTGTAAGCGTCTAAATTCTCCGGTTATTTCATCCCTCTTCGGTCCAAATATTCTACGCAGTACTTTATTTTCAAAAACTCTAAGCCGTTGCTCATCCCTCAATGTCAGCGGCCATGTTTCGCATCCGTAAACGACCGTTGGAAGAATAATAGTTTTGTAAATCCTAATTTTTAAGTTTTGGGACAGAAGGCGGGAGCTAAGCAATTTCGCGACTGAAAAGTAGCAAGCATTACCGGCTTTTAATCTAGCCTTAATTTCCTCATCGATTTCGTTTTTTCTAGTTACCATCGCCCCTAAATATCTAAATTTCTCTACCTGTTCAAACGTATTCCCCCCTACACTGATATCAGCGAAATCCTCACCACTTCTACGACTAACCATATGTTTTGTCTTATCCGTATTCATTTCCAGTCCAAGTTCTTGTCCGGCTTTCATCAACGTTTTTGTGTTCATTTCTATGGTTTCCACGTCCTCCCCAAGCAATACCAAATCATCGGCATATCCGAGCACGGGTATATTCCCTCCCAAATTCAAACCCTTTCCGGTACGTGTCACCTCCCTAATGGCATATTCCAGCGCTAAATTAAATAAAACAGGTGAGAGAGAATCTCCTTGTTTCAAACCAGAGCGGACCTCGAACTTCTCAGAAAAATAATTACCGATTCTAACTTTATTGAACGTTTCAGTCATACACATTTTTACTAAGTTTACTAATTTTTTTGATATTCCCTGCTCGACCAGAATGTTATACAACTTTTGGCGGTTAATAGAGTCATATGCCTTTTTGAAATCGATAAAAAGCTGATGTACGATTCCGTTATATTCTAATTTTTTCTCTAATATTTGGCGAAGAGAGAATATTTGGTCTAGGGTTGATCGGTTTTGCCTGAAACCACATTGATATTCTCCGATAATTTCCTCGGCGTATTCAGTGATTCGCCTAGTTAGGATTAACGTAAATATTTTATAGCAAACCGGAAGGAGTGAGATTCCGCGATAGTTATTGCAATCCGTTTTTGATCCCTTTTTGTGAATCGGAATGAGAATAGACTCTTTCCACTCTTCGGGTATCTTTTCTTGTTCCCAGATCTTTTTAACCAAAAGAAATATTTTTGATATCCCAGCTTCCCCGCATGCCTTGATAAGTTCGCTAGGGACATTATCTGTTCCCGCTGCTTTATGAGATTTTAATTTTCCAGTGGCTATTTCAACCTCCTCTTTACTCGGTTCCACTACTAACGGTTCAGCACTCTGGTATTCCGAAGAGGAAGATAGAGTATTATTTCCCGTATTTAAAATACTATCGAAATAATCCTTGAACCGTCTTAAGATGTCTACTGGATCGGCCAAGATATTGTTATTTTCATCCCTAATTTCAGTTGTAACCGGGCCCGACCGTTTACGAATTCTGTTTATGCCTTCGTACATGGCTTTAACGTTAATCTCGATTTTGTTACTTTCGATCGCTATTATTTTATTTTTGAGATATTCTCGCTTTTTAAATTTTAGCAGTTTAGTTGTTTCTTTTCTTGATGCTCGAAAGTTAGCAAGATTGATTTCGTTAGGAATATTTAACGCTTCTAATTTAGCAGCTTTTCTTTTGTCGCACATGTTAATACATTCATCATCGAACCAAGGTTTATTTTTATTTTCCCTTTTTCCAAGACACGAGTTACCGACCTCTTTAATACTATCCCTGATACCTTCCCACAACTTATCAATGTCTTCGTTATCCTCGTCAGACGATTCCAACTCCTCAAACCTATTTTTGACTTCCAGTTCAAATTGTTTTCTAACCGTCGGAATTTTTAACTTCTCCAAATTATAATTATCATAATTAAAACCAGCCTCATTTTTCCTATGTATTATAAGTCTCTGGCGAATTTTCGCGATTACTAGTTCATGATCCGACCCGCATTCGGACCCACGATATGATCGAATATTAATTACGCTATTTTGCCACCTACGTTGAACCAAGACGTGATCAATTTGATTACGGGTTTGCGAATCCGGTGACATCCAAGTATATTTATGTATATCTTTATGTTTAAACGTAGTACTTTTGATTATTAGGTTTTTCGAGGTGGCAAAATTTATTAGTCGTATTCCGTTATCATTACTATATTCATGTAAACTTTCTCTACCGATCGTAGGATAATATACTTGTTCCCTCCCTACCTTTGCATTTGCGTCTCCCAGAATAATTTTTACGTAGCTTCGCGGTAGTTTGTCATAAATCGATTCAAGTTTTTCATAAAATTCACATTTAACTTCATCGTCACTATCTTCAGTAGGTGCGTGTAAATTGATCAACGCGATTTTAAACCACCGACCCTGAAATATAGCTACCGATAACCTATCTCCGTAAAATCGAATGTCCTTCAACGTGGAAAGTAACCTATTTCTAATCAGAAATCCGGTGCGTAAACAATAGTTTCCGCTCCCACCGTACCACAAAGTGTACTTCCCTTCCCTCAACGAGCCCTCCCCTGGCCAGCGGACCTCTTGCAGCGCCACTATATCTAATCTATACCCTATTACCTCATTCGCGACCGATTTTAACCCACCCGCTGTATTTAAACTTCTTACGTTCCACGTCCCTATGTTTAGATCTATATTTTTCAACTTGCGGCATGAATCCCCTAAAGCAGTCCCCACCCGGAGACCCTAACGGGGGACTAGTTTACCTCCGGATAATGAGCGTTTTACTTTAGGGAGATCCATGACTTTTTTGTGGTGTTTGGGTGAACTAATAAAATGTGAGTAGGGCGTTCAAACCTACGTCACACCCTCCAGCAAGCCTGGGGGGCCGCTCTCATTGTTGGTCAGTGAGTCCTACGGACTTAGCTGGGAGGAACTTCCTAGGAATTTCCACCGACCATCCCCACATCCGCCACCCGTGGGACGCTCCCCATACGCGGTAATGAGACCCGCGCGAGGCCAGGTATAATATAATATTATAATAATATAATATATTATCATATAATATAATATTATTTAAATAATAATGACATTTAAAAAATAATAATTTAAAGAATAACAAGTTATCATGTAAACATTTTTATTATTTCTAATTTTTACAAATAACAATTAAATCGTTATTTATAATCTTTAATTATATAATTTATAATTAGATAAAAAGAATATTGAATAAATGTATATAGTACGTCATTAAGTAATTTTTAACTATTATTTTTTTTTAGGTAGAAAATAGTCCGGGGAGGCGGTCAATAAAATACAAAATAGTATAAAACTATTTTATTGTTGCCGACGTTTCGACCCAACTATGCAGGTCTTCGTCAGGGCTAAATAAACAAGACACAGCCAACAATATGAGTAATTAGGACAAAGAATATGAACATATAATATATATACATAAGGTTTAGTATGGCTATTGACACTGATACTGTTAACACTGATGCTGTTGATACTGATAGTATAGGTGGTGTGATAAGATGGGGTAAGGTACATAATAGTGGATATGTTATGAGAATGGTGTACTATGGGTAGATATGGTGGCAAAATGGGGCAGAGTTGAAGAGGGATTAATATAGTCAGTTCATATTCTTTGTTTTTTCATATTTTTTATATTTTATCTAGCCAGTTCATATTCTTTGTCCTAATTACTCATATTGTTGTCTGTGTCTTGTTAATTTAGCCCTGATGAATACCTGCATAGTTGGGTCGAAACGTCGGCAGCAATAAAATAGTTTTATACTATTTTGTATTTTATTTACCGCCTCCCCGGACTATATTTCTACCTAATTCTATATCCGGTCAACTATCATCTATCCAATATTATTTTTTTTAAACAACATAGATTAGAAAAAATTGAAATTGTGTATTTATTTTATTTTAAATATATTGCAATAATTTTGAGTAAACAAATGAAATACAGTGATGTTATGAAAACAAAGATAAATAGAAAGTGTTTTTAGATAATCATAATATGCTGGTTTAAAAATAAGATGAGGTGTCAAATCAAGAATTCGAAACTAATGTAACGAACATTTGCACTCAGGCTCCTTCCGAAGAGAGCCAAGTGGAAGGGAAGAGGTGCGAGTCTAGTGAACGACGATAAACAGCTCTGACGAGCCTCGGAACTAATATACTAACAGCTCCGGCTCCAGCTCCGTTAGAACCAATGGGTGGGGAGATGTTAAACAGCTCCGAAGAGCCTCGGAACTTACCTACTAACAGCTCCGTTGGAATCAATGGGAAGAGGTACGAGCTTACTGAACGAAGGCCAGTCGGAGCTAGTCTCGGAACTAGTCTAGTACACTAACAGCTCCGGTTCCAGCTCCCAAGATTCTAGTGAAGGATGGAGAAAACAAACAACTCCGACCGGAGTCGTTAAGGCATCCATATTGGAACTGTTCCTAACAGCTTCGGGCACGTATTAGGTACCGTGGAGCCGTTCCAGCAATTTCGAACCATCCCTAGTTGCAACTTAATTTCAATATACACCAACTTGGAAGTTGATAAATATCCTTTTCCTTATTAAAGTCAACATCAAACGCTTTCCTCATTGTTAAGAAAAAATAAATAAAGGGGAATAACTTTAAACTACACGTGTTAAGAATTGTAAGTTTGTGTACGTTTTTTTTTTCCAAGAATAAATTATAATTATTAGACTAATTATCCCTTCCCTTATAGTCAGTGGCACCAAATAAGGCTAAAATACTTATTCTTAAAAGATAGGCGTTAATTAATTTATTTCTTTTCATTTGATTTGTAGAAAAAAATAAGTTGATTACACTGAAAGGATAACGGCCAATTTTATAAAATGGATCAATTTATAATTCAATCCTAAATATTGATTATTGAAAGTTAAATTTACAGTACAAAATTAATAATTCGACGGTAGTAGGGGAACTTTTAATTACTGGTTACCTGTAGTAATATTTTTATGGATACATCATTCTTCAAATAAGAATAAATAGGTGGCCATCTTAGTCCTGGGATTAGGGATGGGGAGTGACTGGCGTACCTGTGACTTTGTCACTGTGACTTACCGGTCACCAGTAGTCACTGTGACCAAAATTTACAAGTCACTGTGACTTCTGTCACTGTTAGGTCACTGTCTCTGGAAGATTTGTCACTCAAAGAATTCACAGGGACTCTACTTTTCAGTGACCTGGGTCATAATATAAGAGAACTAAAGATGTTAAATAATATGATAAGTACAGAATAGAAATAGTAATGGCTGAATGAAAAACCTCTATATATATCTCTCTCTACATAGCAACATTACAATGTATCTTCTAGCAGTGGCGGATCCAGAAATTTCCTGAGGGGGGGCGCAATTTTTTTTTTTTATTTCATGAGTAATAAAGGCCTTAATTTAAAATACATATTAGTACATAATGACGTTGTAAATTAATGTAAATGTTTAAATACAATTCATCTTCAATTAGTGGACTTGGGATATGACTAGATATAACTCATTTTATATAGAAGTAGTAATACTTTATGAGTATCCTCACCTTTCAGGGGGGGGGGGTACTCATAAAGTGATACATAAATACCAATATCCTAGTAAATTTTTAAGCTTGATTTGCCTGAATTGATTCCACTAATCTTTTTTTTTTTCGAAATTTGTGACCCACCCCTCAGGTTAGAAAAGTTTTAAAAATGATGTGCTCTAAAACTGTAAATAAGTTAATCATAAACTTCTTACAGTTTTATTGGGGTTAAAAGCACAAAATTTCGGGTAGAGAAAATCATTCAATGGGGAGTGACTGGCGTCCCTGTGACTTCAGTCACTGGACGATCACTGTCCATGCCTGGGTCACTGTTGACCTCATTGTGACCGACGCCGGTGATCTCCCACTACACCTCCCTTCCTCCTAATGTTTTCAGCGATATGAGGAACTTCCCGGTCACATAAAAAACAAACCCTCTTTAATAAAAAAACTTAATTCACTACTCACAATCTTTAATCTTCCCTAACTAAATTCACTACTCACTTTTACTTAAGCATAATCATCAATCATCAACTCTCTTATCTTCAATTTAAACAAACCAAATTTTCATTTTATTACTAAATTTATAATTCGATTGTTTACGTTTTAGTCAATTCTAACTGAATCATTTTTTAATTTTGTTTTTACCACTAAATGTGTAAAATATTTTTTTAAGGACAAGGATTATTCAAAACAAATATAATTTATATTTTTTACATTAAATAAATATACATTTACATATTTACAACTGTCATACACGAAGTAAAATTGTGCCTTTTTCAATATAAAATAAAGAAAATATTCGATATCAAATAAATACTTGTAATATTTATACAATATGTAATTTATGTAGTATCAATTGTTTTACGATAACGGAACATTGTGGGGTTAAAATCACAAATTTTCGGATAGAGCAAATCATTGTTTCGTAAGCCCCTAGAAGGGCGGGGCCACCAGTGGGAAACTTATGAATTCATGTAACTTAAACCATTATTCAGATTGGTTTTTATTCGTATTAGACCTTGCATTTTGGAAACTGGTTTATCAGTGCAGTTTAATTATATTAATAAAATACTAAGTTAACATTTTTTAATAAGTTAATGAGAATTTGAGAATCTTATTGATTGATGCCAAAACTCTCCAATTATAACCTTACTGCGAGGTTACCATTCACTGTTGACGTCATTCCTTCAACAGTGACAAAGTCACTGGTATTTGTCACTGTGACTTTTAAGGAGCAGTCACTGGTCACTGCAGTGACAGAAAATATCTATCACACCCCACCACTACCTGGGATGCTGGATAGACGAGAGTACCAGCAGAAAGAAAAGTAGTTCCTTATTTATTTCAAAAATTATATGTTTAAAATATTTTAAAGCTTCCTAGTTGATAGTTTCGATTATTGTATCCGTTATGAAGATTGTTTATGACCTTTTACCGTCGATAAAATAAATTATTAAAATCAAATAGATATAATTAGGTAGAGTGGGGGGTGGTATGGCGTATTAGGCCTTTCTGAGTCAGCAGCAGTCTACCACATTGCTTTGATCCAGCCAGATTTGAGTTTTATTTTTCTCTTTATAAAATTTCCACTGGTTAATTGTGCTGTGTTTCATTAAAGTGCTATTCTGTTAGTGTGATCAACAGCTTCAGTAAGGTTCTTGCTGTTGAAACGTCTTGGGTTGCCACGCGGTCTAGGGACGCCACGCAAATTGGCTTACGGAAGGTCCCAAAAGAAAAGTAGGTCATATTTATTTTTTAAGCATACAAAAAAAAAATCATTATCAGAATCCGGCGACGTATTTAGTAGTTTAGCCTTTCTACATTTATTTTAGACATAAATTGTTTTGAATTTTTATTTTATCTTGAGGGGCAAATAGCTTTTTTACTCCTTTAAAGATGAATGGAAAATGAAAACATTCAGAAAATACATTATGTACTTCTAGGCGTGTATTGAGTCCTTTACTAAAGAAATGTTTGACTGCTTAATTTTTATTTTCATGATATTCATAGGAAATCAATATTTCCGCAAATATCGTTCTAAAGCCTGGCGAAGTTTAGATTGACATAAATGCTCCTAAGATAATTTACCTCCATTTGTTCAGCACTGAGATTAGCATACATAAGTATGGGTCAGATTAAGAATATATCAGTATGTAATAACTTACATTTAATTATATTTATGCTACCACATAAATATATTCTTATTTGGAATAATGAATAGTCTGGTGTTTCAGTAAGAAATTTCCTGTATTTAATATTATAGTATGTATTAGTCCTAGAGGCAATATTGTAACCAATGAAGGCTACTGAGGTGCGATTATTGCTAGTTAAAACTTTTACCAACTTAATATTATACTATATTTTTATTTAACTAGGCAGTAAGATATAAATAAAGAAATAGTCTCATATACAGTCAATACCCTTGTCTCTCAAATACATTTTTGAAAAACCCTATTGTATATGACAAGCTGTAATAGCTATGGTGTTGTAAACAAACAATTTTTAATTTATAAAACAGTATAAATTCTCATTCACATGGAGCACTGATGGCCGAATTTCTGAAACCTATGCTGATTTGAAATCAATATTTTTTTTAATAAATGAATGATTTATTGTTAATGAGAAGTAATAATAAATTGAGTTTATTTCTATAGTTACCCTTTTAATAGCTTGGATCTTAAAGGAAAATAAAACAATTCAAAGAAAATATCTATTGTATAACTGTGACATTTAATATGCGTTTTGATTAGTAATGGAAAGATTATGTGTATTAAAGATATATTTTAGTTTATCTTTCTCACCAATCAATTTCTAATTCATTCCCAAAACTATTTATCCCTTCAATTACAATTATTAAATTATCCTCCAAGGAAAAATAAAATTAAAATTACTTGTGGGAAAGTGTGAATTTATTTTAACATTTTCGAAGATTATGTTAAAATCTTTATTACACCCCCACCTCAAGTCCTTATTCCAGTTTAAGTTTGATTTAAGTGATGATATCAGAAATGAAAAAAAGTGAAGTATATATTCCCAATTTTCATTAATGAATTCATTACCAACACTTCTGGTAGTATATAGACATTAATGGACTTAGAGTTGAAAATACGCTCATTTAAGCTAACATAAGCAAACAAACTGAATCATTATTATCAATTGATTATTTTTGTGCTCAATTTGAAAATGGAAATAGACCTCATCACTCTTAAAACTATTCAAAGGAAGTGAAAAGATGTTTTGAGCTTAAGTATGTTTCTATGGAGAAAATTAAACAT